>PVIW01005594.1:0-58109 GCA_004026585.1 Noctilio leporinus
CACAATTTGGCCCTGTCTCTGTTGACTGTGTCACTGCCTCTGTAGATTGTGTCTCTGTATTAGGTCACATGGGATTTTTCTATCCCTTAGTGTGTCTGTGTCTCAGTCTCTCCCTGTCTCTGTGTCTCTCTCCTCTCTCCCTTCTTTCCACCCCACCCTACTCTCTCTGTCTTTCTCTGTCTCTCTCTCTCTGTCTCCCTGTCTCTCTCTCTGTCTCTGTCTGTCTGTCTGTCTGTCTCTCTCTCTCTCTCTTTCTCTCTCTCTCTCTGTCTCTCTGTCTCTCTCTTCCTCCCTCCATCCCTTTTATTCTTGCTCTAACTTTAAATCTGTGTCTCTTTGACTCTTTCCCCTCCTTCTTGTCACCCCTACCCCGGCTCTCCCAGGGACCTCCTAAATCCAGCACTTCTGCAGGGGGGTCAGAGGACTGCCAGGCCTCAGGTGCCTCCTGCTGGGAGCATAAACCCTCCCAGTGGGACTCTGAGTGTCATTTCCAGCCTTCTCCATGCTCACTCTCACCTTCTCCAGGACCCGGTGCCACTTCCCTGGTCTGCCCCCACCCACCCACCTAGACTGCTTCCTGTCAGGAGCCCCCTGTAGACCCCACAAGGGGAAGGCTGGGGAGTCCAGGTAGAGAAATTCCCCTGTAGGAAAGGAACAGTTTTGAGTGAACCAGAGGAAACTCAAATTTCCCTTTCACGCAGGAGGAGGCGGGAGGAGGAGCAGAGAAACAGCCAAAACTCCACCCAAAAGAGGAAGCAACCCTGGATTGAAAGAAGGGAAGAAAGTCTTGGGCTCCTATAGAGGCTCTGCTCTACCCAGACCAGCCAGGTGGACACTGGCCAACTTCCTGAGCTGCTACAGGCCTTCCTTTTCCAGAGTGAAACGGGAAGTTTAACCTAGCAATTGGTCTTAGGCCTCTGCCATCAGGCCAGGAAATGCGGGGGGAATTTTGGTATCGAATGCCACCCTGGGCTTGAAGATCTTGCATTTGGCCTTTGCTGGGGAATTACAGAAAAGAAAAAAAAAAAAAAAGAAAGAAAGATACTGGCTCATGTTGATGCACAAGTGCTAAATGCTTTCATTATGTAAGTGGTTTATGATGTATAATGTCCAAACTGACAGCGGCAGCATCACCTAGGGAGTCATTTAGCTATGGAAATTCTAGCACCTCAGTCTACTGACACTCTGGGGACGGAAAAAGCCCAGTGGTTGGTATCTAAATGGACCAAGAAGATTCTGATGCTTGCCGAAGTTGAAGAACCTAACGTTTTGCATCAAGGTTGTTCCTTTACACCTACATCTGCAGGATGTTCTTTCCGAGATCGGCAGTCAGCCTTGGTTCCAATGGTCTTTCTGGATAAAGGTGATAGATTTTCACTCTCTTCTGAAATTCCACTGCAGTGACAGCCCAGCGATTGTTTAAAATCCGAAACAAAATTGTAAGCCAGCAAGGTGAAAAGCTAAATACGATTTCCCTCTTGGAATTTAACCACCTCCACCCCCAAAGTTTAGTTATTGGTGACTCCCACCAACTTCAAAGGAAAGTGTGATAAGTGGCAGCAGGAAGAGAAGAGTTTGCTGAAAGTGAAGTCCCAACGGAAACATCAGCTTTTCTCCTGTTAACTAAAAAAATAAAAGACTTTTCCAAGCAAGAGGCAACAAGCATTTATTTGAAATAAAAAAAAGAATAGCTATTCGGGAAGCACTGATCCAAGCAGAGCCCAAATAGTGTCCTGATTAGGACACAAAGGCAAGGGGTATTTATGAAAAGGGGAAGAAGAACAATTACATCAAAAAATGAGAGACATTTCTATTGGCACAGACAACATAACACAGTGGTGTTAATTCTAATCAATGTTTTCAATTTTCAGTCCAGTTGTCACCATATCTGCTTTCTTTACAAAAAGTTTTGGGGGAAAATGAGGTTGCTTCAGCCCAGCCCAAAGTTATACTGCCCTGTTTTAACATTCCAAAGGTTTGAAACATAAGCTGTGCCAGGCAATTCCTCTGGCCTGACAACTCTGGTTCCGTTTTAAAGTGGATCCACTTCTCTCTTTCTTTCTTTCTTTCTTTTTTTCTTTCTTTCTTTTTTCACTCCCCATCAAGGTAGAAAAGTAGCTGTGTGTTTTGTCTTGTTTCGTTTTATTTTGTTTTGTTTTTCTTCCTCCAGAGAGTGGAAATGGCAGCATTTCTGGTCAGAGGAACAGCAGTAAATAGTTGAAGAACTACTTTGAATAGTAACCAAGCCTGTGAACTTGAATGCAGGATGCAAATCTTTCCCACCCCAACCCTCACTCCACTCAGTCTCAGGACCCAGAAGATGAGATGATGCCAGACCCTTCTCAGAGGACTATGACTAACCAGGAAGAAAGATTTTAAAGATACTGAGGCCTAAGGGCCCTCCCCCACATATCACTGCCATGTCAAGAAGCTAATCTGTCTATTATTAAGTCCTTGCCTACAGCAGGCCACAGCCAAATATTGCTTAAGCTGACAAAAAGAACAAAAAAGAGGAGCTCAGAGAACACCAAAAGTCAACATTATAGACAACTCAAATGAAAGTTCCCCTCCCTAGGCCCTGTTACATCACCCACCAAATTTCCTCATTGGCTGTTTCTGTCATCTGGAATGTTCTTGTTTGTTTATTTATTTACTTACCATTATTTTTCCCCACACAAGTATTATCTCCTAAAGAGGAGCATCTTCATCTGCCTTATTTCCATTCTACTTCTAGTGCCTAGAAGATGGCAGTCATCGAATAAATGGGCTTTGGAGATCAACAAACTATAGTGCAAAAGCTAGGATTTTTTCGTTTTTCTTTATTGTTTTTGGTTTTAAGTGGCTGGAAAAGTCAAAAGAAAATTTTCTGATGTACAAATTATATGAAATTCAAATTTCACTGTCCACAAAAAAACTTTATTGGCACACAGCCACACTCCTTCATTTACACATTGTCTTATGGCAGCTTTTGCAGTACTACAACAGAGCTGAGCAGTTGTGACGGAAATTGGCCTACAAAGCCCAAAATATTTACTCTCTCTGGGCCATTTCAGAAAAAAATTTGCTGCCTTGGCTCTCAAACTTCTTGCTGTGGGCAAGCAGCTTCATCTCTCTGAGCCTCATTTTTTAAATTTGATAAAGAGGAATAATAGTAGATCTCAAAGGGAGTTTGAGAGATTGCTGTGAGCAGTGACAGGCACATGCAAGTGCTCAAAAAAGGTGACCTGTTATGGTCACTGAGCCTCTTCTGCAACTCTGGTACACCATCATCCCCAATGTGTGGATGGAGAAACTGACTCCACAAGTTGAAGTCACTTAGCCAAGGAATCACAGTGGATGTTCCAAACTCCTGTCCATGCCAAGGGTCTTGGCATAGTTCTGTACACCCCCTCCAAGGAGGGGAAACAAAGTCTGGAAGCCCTGGGAAGGAAGGCTCAGGCCACAGTCAGGGAGCACCGTGACGTACTATTGTGGTTGGGACATCTGAGCCAGGCAGCCCCGCCCACCATGGAGCTGTCAGCACTATTCTCCTAGCACCTCTGTGTTCAGCTATCTCCCTGAGGTTAGTGTGGGCCCATCTTTTTCATCTCTCGGGGTAGAGCCTGAATATTCATGCAAATCATAATAGGGCTCAAGGGAGACATTGGGCAGGAAACAGCTGAAGAAGGAAGCACCCTTCTTCCACCTCTGAGGCTAAATGAACAAGCCTCTGCTCCAGGAAGTGTGCCTTGATTTTTCCTAGAAAACCTCATCTCCTTTCCTCTGAGTTCTCCCTTGCCCCCATCCCCTGCATGTGGCCTCCCTCGGGGTCAACTTTACTGGCCAGGGTCCTCTGTCTCCTCCAGGGCAGGCAAAGCCTAACAAAGAATGTTAGTGATGTTTGCTTAGTAAGAGCACAACATGTACACAACAGGTGTGTTTCTAGTTGAGAAACAGCAAATAGCACAAAAGACTTTAAATCCCTGCTCTGCTTCTTGTTAGCTGTATGATTTTGAGCAAATTCTTTCAGCTTTACATCCCTTGCTTTTTCCATCTCGGAAGTGTGGCTAATACCAGCGACCACTTTGTAGGATTATTGTCAATAAAGGGAACCAGCCTAGCCTCCAGCCCGTGCATGATGGACAGACCACATGCCGAGACTGGTTCCTCAGTCTCTCTGACACTTTCTCCCAAGCCAAGATGGAGGCATAGATAGATACACTGTGTCTCACTCCACAACTAAGAAGGAATAATACATCGATCTCAAAACTGGAGACAACCAGAAGTTCGAGAAAATCAAGCTGCATGGAAGTCCAACAAAGATATGAAGAAGAAATATTCATCCAGACAGGTAGGAGAGGCAGAGCTTGGGCAGAGAAGACATGATGTGGTGGCAGAGGAGGTGACAGTGGCTGAGACTGGCTGGCTGAAAGCACAGTGACACATTTTTTAAAAGTAGGGAGGAACATTTGGGGATGTTTGCTGGGAAAATGCTCCCAGCACCAGACCAACATGGCTCAGTTCCAGTGCTGAGGAAAATAAAGCCTTATTACTTCTCACTTCGAAAACCAGTGGGGGTAGGGGCAGAGGAAGAAACTGCTGTTCTCTCAGCAGAGTCTGTTTGTTTAGAGGCCCCCACAGCTCTAGAACATCCACAGACTGACCCACTCTGGGAACCATGACCAGGGCAACAGCTAGAGAGGCATCAGTCCCATATGGGAAGCAGAAGTGCCTGGAAAAGAGGTGAGTCCTGAGCAAGTGGCATTGTTCCCTTTCAGACCCCTTCCCCACATGCAGCACCACAACATGGTGAAACTGGTCACCCCGAACTGAAGAATACCTACAGCCCTGCTTCTTATAATGTAACATGTGCAACAGCTCTACCAAGGCACAGAGACTGTTAAGCTGAGGAGACAGAGAAGTATGGGCCCAAAAGAGGGCCCAAAGTTTCCAGTGGGAGAACTAGTAACAGGAGATAGCCAACCTGACAGATGAAGAGACAGCCAACCTAACAGATGCAGCATTCAAAACACTGGTGATGAAGATGCTCACAGAATTGACATATATGCTTAAGTACGGTAAATGCCTAAGGGAGGCAGTGAAGGCTAGGCTAAGTGAAACAAAGGAAGATCCACATAAACCCAATGGTGAAGGGAAGGAAACCATAGTTCAAATCAATGATTTGAAACATAAGAAAGAAATAAACAGTCAACCAGATTAGGAAAGAACGATTTTAAAAAAATTAGGAGAGGGAACATCTGGGACAACTTTAAACATGCTAACATCCAAATCATATGGGTGTCAGAAGGAGAAGAGGAAGAATAAGAAAGTGAAAACTTATGTGAAAAAATAATGAAGAAAACTTCCAGATTTTGGCAAAGGAAATAGACATATAAGTCCAGGAAACACAGACTCCAAAACAAGCTAGACCCAAAGAGGACCACATGAAGACACATTGTAATTAAAATGCCAAAGGTTAAAGAGAAAGTGAGATTCTTAAAAGCAGCAAGAGAAAAGAAGAAAGTTAGCTACAAACGGTCCCTATAAGACTATCAGCTGATTTCTCAAAAACAACTTTGCAGGCAAGAAGAGACTGGCAAGAAGTATTCAAAGTGATGAAAAGCAAGGATCCACAACCAAGTGCTTCCCAGGTAAGGTACAACTAAAGGAGTTCATCATCACCAAGGCCTTATTATATGAAATGTTACAGGAACCTGTTTAAGAAAAAGAGGATCAAAATTATGAACATTAAAATGACAACAAACTATCAACAACAGGACCTAAAATAATAAAAATAAAAACAAACTAGGCAAACAACCAGAATAGAAACAGAATCATAGCTATGGGGGTCCTTTGGAGGGTTATCAGCTCAGAGGGGGAAGAGGGAAAAGTGGGAAAATAGAGCAGGGATTAAGAAGTATAATTAGTAGGTACAAGATAGACAGGGGAAAGTTAAGAACATCATAGGAAAGGGTGAATTCAAAGAACTTACATGCACAACCCATGGACATGAACTAAGAGGGGTGGAAATGCTGGAGGGAAGGGGGATGCTGAGCAGAAGGGAACACAGGGAAAAGAAATTGAGACAACTATAACAGCATAATCAACAAAATATACTTTAAAAATATCCAAAACAAGGCCCTGGCTGGTAGCACAGTGGTTAAGGCACTGGCCTGCGAACCCAAAGGTCACAGGTTCGATTCCCCAGCCAGGGCACATAACCAGGTTGCAAACCAGGCCTCCAGTCAGGTCTGTGGCTGGAGGTAGGTGAAACGCAACCATACATTGATGTCTCTCTCCCTCTCTGCCTCTCTCCCTTCCCCTCTTTCTAAAAAATAATGAAGTAAAATCTTTAAAAATATATAAAATATCCAAAACAGTCATTGAAAACAAAATCGTCAGGTTGTTGTTTGGGGAAAAATAAAAAAACATTTCGGTATCACAGGTGTAAGGATTGAGTCATCTCTTTCAGGGTCAATAGAAATCTCTAAGTATTAAGAAAACAAAGTGTTACCTATATAATGTGGGGTTTGTTTAGCATAGTGCATGTCTGGAAGGTGGAGAGAATTAGAACCTTATGCTATATGTACTTTCACCTGCTTACATTTTCCATGTTACTGTTTTGTTTTGTTTTTTAAGCACGGAATCATGGTCAAGTGTGTGGAAGAAACAAACTAGTCGCCTGAGTTGTGTGTGACTAAGAAAGAAACCAAGGGCCTGAGCTGTTGTAAGAGAAGATTTAGCACTGATGACATCAACAAGAAATTGAGTTTCCCTAACAAGGACAATGAAGTAATACAAAGATGGGGAACACCCAGGCAGACCAGGACAGAGCCCCAGGGACCCCTTGGAGGGGCCCCTCATGAGAAACCAGCTCATTCTGCTGGGAAGGAAGTCTCAGTAGGGCTACCACTTGGAAGGGACTCTCCAACTCAGCTCTCTGGGAGGCAGCTGCCACACGGACAAGTATAAAACACCCTTTTCAGGCCATGTAATTATATAAACCAAAACAGGCACATGACACAGACATGCATACACTCACACACTCACACATACCTGGACACATAATTATAAACACACAAGGGCAGCCACCAAAGCTAGCCAACAAGCACACGCAAAGACACACAGACGGACAAAAGATAAATATTTTAGGGCATATACATCAAGCACGTGGAGAACAGAACAGTTGCGCACACACCAAAACAGACTTGGAGATGAACCAACACAGGCATATGCACAGTCGTACACTGAGACAGACACTCAGAGATACAGTTATAGATAACAAGATCAGTCACCTAGCAAGCCATCAGCAGCAAGACATACCCATGGCCATAGTCACACATACCCAACAAACACATAGTCTCAGAGAAACTCAAAACACTCTGAAGGGGACAATCAGAGACACAGCAGGAAGACCTGGAGTGACCAGCCAGACACTTGAAATAAAGAGACAAAATACAAGGGAACATAATCAAAGAACCAAGGCCTCTTCCCCAATGGAGACCCAGGCTCCATCCTTCAATCCGCCCAATTCCATCACGTCTTAGAGGGGACCCTGGCTCTTCTTCTTGGGCTCTGTCCCTCCCTCCTTGAGGAACCTCTGGTTCCCTTTACTTGGCAGCAGCAGCACCAGGCTGTGGGCGCCCCCTGGTGAATCTGGGCGCCTCAGCCCAGCGATGCGCGAACTTCGTGAAAATAGGTCTAGGCTGAAAGGAGGAAAAGGCGCTTCTAGGTCTTCCGGCTCAAATGCAAAGCCAGCAGACCAAGGAGAGCGGGGAAACAGTCTGCCGCAGCCGAATCAGACAGGGCCTTTGGTGCGGAAACAGAGCCGGGTCTAGCAAGACTAGGAAAACCCCCACCCTCCCCTCTCCAGGCAGTTTCTCGTCAGAGCCCGGCGGATGTCCTGCTGCTCGGACCAGAGAAGCGGGGAGTGAAGCCAAAGGCGTATTGCCGAGGGTCCGCGCCCCGCGGATGAGGCGCGGCGAGGGCTGGCGGCGCGGCTCTGCTAGCAGAGCTGGAGGGTTGGCGCACGCTGACTCCGAGGGAGGGATCCCCGCCCGCGCGGCACTGGCTCTCGGCCAGAAAACGACCACGGTGGAGTCGCCCTAGATGTGGAATGTCCAGCACAGAGTTTGAGCCAACCCCGGCGGGCCCCTGACCGCTGAATTCTGAAAAAGCGGGGTCCGCGCATTCCAGGGCTGACTGGGGGTCCCCCGAGCCCCGCCCGCTTCCCGTTACTATCTCTAAGCCCCGCCCAACTTCCCCGTGATCGGCTTTTAGCCCCTCCCACTTTCCTGCGACCCCACCCCCACCCCAGGCTCCACCCACTTCCTAGCAACCGGCCTCCCAGGCCCTACCCACTCCCAGTCTCGTCCACTTGCCAGTCATTCTCTCCAGGCCCCGCTCACTTCCCCCTCGCCAGCTTTTCAGCGCTGCCCGGCCCCGGCCCCGCCCACTCCCTGTCCTTCTACCACCCGCCCACCTCCCCTGCCAAGAGCTTCGCAGATCTTGCTCGCTCTCCTGCCCCGCCCACCTCTCTGCTTTTCTTGGTTTAATACCACTCTCTCCCCAGCCTCCCCCTTTCTATAGTCTCCTATCTAAAATCCTCGCTCCTTTTTGGGCTCCACCTTTCCAGAACCCTGGGCCATCCTTTACTTTCATTTATTTTTTTAAAGGTTTTTAAAATTTATTATTTTTAGAGAAAGGGGGCAGGAGAGAGGCAGAGAGGAAGAGAGACATCAAAGTATGGTTGCCTTTCACCTTCCTCCAGCTAGGGACCTGGGTGGAGACGTGGCTGGAGACGTGGCTGGAGACCTGGCTTGCAATCCGGTTATATGCCCTGGCTGGGAATCGAACCAGCAACCTCTGGGTTCGCAGGCCAGCACCTTACCCACTGTGCCACCAGCCAGGGCCCCTGAGCCATCCTCTAAATCCAAACCCTCAATTCAGCCCCATCCCTAGTCTAACTTCCTGGGGACTTCTCAACCTGCCAGCCTGATCATTTTTCTCTTATTCCATTAGGCCCCTCCCCTTTTGTGCCACCCTAGCTTCTTCCAGGCCCCAACCACACTATAAAGACCTTACCCCAATGTCGTAAAAGTTTCTGCATAATGGAGAAAGAGAGGCCTCAGTTTCCCCTGCTCTGCCCTTCCACAGGAAGGCACCTCCCTCTTGGCTATCTAACTATGCTGTCCCACAATTGAACCCCGTCTTTGCCCACAATGGTCTCCACCACCCCAGCCTGCCTCTTCCCGCTGTGGCTCTGTGGGACACGAGAGCTCTTACACCAGTCAGGCTGTCTGCCCCTACCCCTGTCGCTCCCCTCAACTGATAAATTTACCACAAACGGTGTTGGCCTTGCTTGAGATGGTGATCTGGTTACCAGTGCCTGTGGCCGGGCAGGGGACCCGCCGCAGGTCACTCTCCTCCCATCCGCTGCCACATTTCTGCACCAGCAAGATGTTGGTGGCTTTGGACATGTTATGTATACTGCGGGTGAGCCCTTTCCCACCAGTTTTGAGGCCCTATCCCAACAACCAGGAGGTCATGGAGGGGTCTACCTCTACGTCTTTATCCAACGCTACACCGAAGCTGTGGTGTGGGGCTTCACATCTGTGCGTTCATTGCACTTTCTGGTATATCTTTGTGTGAATGCAGTTGTGTGAATTCAAGAAAAAGCGATTCTCCACAAAGTGTGTTTACCTGTTTTCCTGGGTCTGGATGCTGGGGTCAGCATCTGGCTGTTCTTTCATTCTTCATTCTTTTTTTTTTTTTTTTTTTTCTTTTTTAAAAATTTTATTTATTATTTTTATAGAGAGGGGAAGGGAGGGAGGCAGAGATGAAGAGAAACATCAATGTATGGTTGCCTTTCACCTGCCTCCAGCTATGGACCTGGCTGGAGACCTGGCTTTGCTTTTGTCCTTCATAACTTAATCTTCTCCCTTCAACAATTTTTAAATTTTTTTCATATAATTTTATTTGCTGTCTTTTTAAATTGAATTTATTGGGGTAATGATTAATACAATTATATAGTTTTCAGGTGTACAATTAGTAGTACATCTGCTGTATATCTTTTTGAGTTGTGTGTCTGAGTCTCTGTGTCTAGGTAGTCTGTCATATTTATACCCATGTGAACATACGATTCCATGTTTGTGCTTCTGCATGAGTATTTTTTTTTTTTAATTTCTTTATTTTTCTTAGAGAGAGGGGGAAGGCAGGGAGAAAGAGAAGGAGAGAAACTTGAATGCCCCCAACTGGGGACCTGGCCCACAACCCAGGCATGTGCCTTGACTGGAAAATGAGCCATCAACCCTTTGGTTTGCAGGCCAGCACTCAATCCACTTAGCCACACCAGCCAGGGCTGCATGAGTATTTGTGTGTGTGTGTGTGTGTGTGTGTGCGCATCTAGACCTGGCTGTGTCTACACTGGAGTCTCGGTATAGAGCATATCTGTGACTCTGTGTGTGTGTGTCTTTGGGTCTTTCTGTTTTATGTTGTGTTGTATTGGCTTGAGAGAGATATGTTTATTGTGGATGAACCTTACGAATGCTCTTGATTTATATGGGAGCTCCTGACCATGGAGCAGGGCTGGTGGGTGGATCCAATGGCATTTGTGGAGCTGAGTGTGTGTTTGGGTTGATATGGGCCTATGTGTATTGTGGGTCTGCTGTTGTATTGTGTGTCTATCTGAATCTGTATGTCTCAGTCAGACTGTGTGATTGTATTGTGTATGTCAGACTCATTGTGTGCATGTATCTGTGTGGCCTGAACTTGTCTGGGATCTAGATGTGTGGCTGGCATAGGCCAGCCCTCCCCCCAACTCCCCAGTGGGCACAGCTAGTGCTAAAGCCCTCTCCTTGGGGAGGAAAGTCCAGGCTGGGACACTAGCTTTGCCCTCCTTGCCCAGGAAGGGAGTTGGGGAAGTGTGCCATGATCTACAAAACACTGGGCACCTTTGTGTTTGGTGGCATGGCCAGCTGTTCCCTGACCAAGATGGCCACAGGTAACCTCAGACCCCACTTCCTGGCTGTGTGCCTGTTTGACCAGTCCTCCAACTGCAAGAGCGGCTACATCACCAACTACACCTGCACCAGACACCCTGAAGGCATCCTCAATGCCAGGCAGCTGGGTGGCTGGAGAAGCGTCCCCTCCTCACCCCAGCTGCAGCTGACTTTAGCTGTCCCCCTGCACATCCCCCAGAAAACCCTTCTATTCTGAACATGCCTCTTCTGGGATGTAAGCCATGGTGCATCAGATGGTCAGTGTTGGTGGGAGGCAGGCCACATACCCGGCAAGGTCAGAGAATGCTCCGTTGTCCCCCGACCCCCACCCCATGCTTAGTGCCAGCAGTGCCAGGCACAGCTTCCCATAGAGCTTGTGTGGATGCCCCTAGAGTTGGGAGGGCAAGCATGGGGAGGGCCTATCTTCTCTTAAGGCTCTTTCAGTGTCCCTGTTCCACAGTGGCAACTTCCAGAACCTTGTCTCCTCCTCCCTGAAGTTAGAGACAGCCTGTGCCAGGCTAGATCCATGACCAGGGGCTGGGTTGTGCCAGGAGCAGGGGGTAGGGAAATCAGATCCAGCTGAGGTGTAGGTCTTAAGTCTAGGAAGTGAGGTGGCAGAGGAAGCTGGGGAGAAGGAAACCCTCTGGGAAGGAGCCAATGACCTATGTGCCCAGTGGACAAAGAAAACATAGATTCCAGTGGTAGAATTGGATCACACACATGGGAGCCAGCCCCAAGCACCCACGCTCCATGGTGGACAGATACAATGACACCGACAGAGGCCCAAGACATGATAACAGCCACAGGGATGTTTTTACACCAGCAACCCAGTATCACTTCTTCCTGAAAGACAACCCATTGGACTGATAAGTAACAAAGTAACTTTTCTAAAGACCAAGTAACAAAATAACTACAGATTCTGTTGTGATAAAAAAGCAGATTCTTTGAAACTGGAATGTAAGGTCTCTAAGCCCCAACTACGTGTGACAGTGGATGAGATACTCAAACTCCCCTTTGGGCCTTCATTTTTGCATCTGTAAAGTGGGCATGCAACCCTGCTTCCTAGGGTTGTAGTTTCATATGTTAAAACATAAACAAGCTGATACACTCAAAGCACTTAGAACAGGATCTGCCCTAAATATGACTATTATCTTTAACAATAGGCAAAACAGACTCCCTCTGTCCTCCACAGTGGATTGGTGGCTGGGGTATATGTCAGCAATACTTCAAGGTACACAGATGGAGTAGCAGTGTGACCCCCCTACATGGCAGACAGGGGAGAAGCCTTCCCTGGGTTTGCGAACCATGTAAAGAAATGGCAGTCAATTTTGAGAACAGGCTGTTCTGCATATCCCTGAATTCCTGTGCTTCAAACGTCCTCCAAGTCCCCATCCCTACTTTCTCCCAGAAACACACAATAGCCACTTTCTTGTTCTTCCTTGCTAGTTTCAAGGGAGTAAAATTAACCTGGTATTTTAAAATGTTTTTTATAGATGATGTATTGTAGAACTTGAAGCCCACATAATTTTATTAACCAAAGTAACCCAAATAACTTGAAATATATATATATATTTATATATATATATAATGTATACATATGTGTGTGTGTGTGTGTGTGTGTGTGTGTGTGTGTATTTTTTTTTTTTTTTTCCATTTCAAAATCAGGAACCCAAGCCTTGCTCTTTGAGAACTCCCTGTTGAGCCCAGCCTGGCTGGCTCAGAGATCAGGTGCTGGCAGCAGGTGAAAGTTCCAGGCCACAGCAGGAGCCTACCCATAGGGTCTCACAACATAAAGCTTCAACGTAAAGCTGAAATCAGCCAACATAAAGCTCTCTTACAATTTGGGTGTCAGGGGCCACAGCCCTCTTTAGATGCTGACATCCATTTCCATACAGTATTGGCAAGATGAATGTCCTGCCTCACACCATGGCTGCCCAGGATCAGATAGGCAGGTGGGTGCAAAAATGCAGCCCTGGGTGGATGGGTGTCCACTCCTGGGGTTTCAGAGTGCCTGCCCTCCTCCCTAGCTCTATATGCAGGCTGGCTCCTGGGTATGGAAAACCCAACTCTTTATGACACACCATACAGCTCCTTTTCTCCTTCCTGGCTCTGTTCACTGGCTACAACTGGGTCTTGGACTATTGGCATCACCCCTATGATATGGTCTTCAGATTCCTGCAAGGGGCCTTGATGGCTTTCTGGGTGACAGATAATGCCAAGGGATGCCAGAGCACCAGGGAGGATCTGCTTGCTGGGGAGCCATGGGTATACCTGCCACTCCTTACTTTCCAGAATGAGAGTCCAGGAGAGACCAGACTGGAGTGGTGGCAGCCAGGAGATGCCGATGGCATTAGCCCACCCTCAACCTCTCCCCATGGTGTCCTTGCAGGTTTTCTAATACTCTGGTCTTTTAACATCTCCAGTGATGCCAGGTTTCAGCAGGTGGTTAGAAAGCCACTGCTTCCCTGCTCCCCATTCTTTTCCCCCTTACCCTCCCACTGGATCCTCATCTCTGGCACTGAGGCCATCAGGGAGCCCAAGCTGTGCCTTGATGCAGAAAAAGGTAGAGGGCACCCACTGCAGGGGGCTGTACTCTCCAGACAACTAGCCCTTCCCAGAGATAACCCAGGAAGCTCTGTCTATCTGTAGGTCAGACCATACCCCAGATTAGCTCTGCCCTGGTGGGGTGACACAGAAAACCTGTTTTCATTACTCATAATATATTTTAAAAATTAATAAATGTCAATACAGCATTTATGAATTTTTAATATATATTCACATGGATTACTAGACCTCCAATTTCGATCTGGGCACCATATCTCAGAGATCAATTCTAACAATTATATTGAGTGACAACCGCAAAGCTCTATCTAAATCAGGGTTTCTCTCTCTCAGCACTATTGACATTGACATTTGGGGTTGGATCATTCTCAGCTGCAGGAGCCATCCTGTGCATTGTAGGTTGTTGAGCAGCATCCCTGGCCTCCACCCACCAGACGCCAGTAGCAACTTCAAGGTGTAATGACCAGTTTTGGTCTCCTGGGGGAGGAAAACAACCCCATCTGGGAATTCCTAGGTTAAGGGATTCCATTGAATCTTCTAAGGGAACTCTGCATTCCATAACCATCTGACTACTGTGGTCCTAGTGTTACCAGAAAGTGAGGGGCCCTCAGAAGGTCTGCCTTGGGCCAGCTTGTATTGTATGGCTCCTTGACTTCTTTTCACATTAGTCTGGGTGATTTTGAAAGTTCGTTTGTTAAAACAGGATAGAGAAACAATGAAGGGCTTAAGGTAGAAGAAACAACAGGAGAGCTGCAGTGGTGCTCTGCTTTGGCTCTCTAGAAAGGTGATAAGGAAGAGATGAGCTCACTGGAAAGTCGGTGAGAACAGGGTCCTTGGAATCACATTCAGGGTGTCAGCCCTGGATGAGCTGCCGCTGCCCATTGCTCCCCTGGTTGCAAGTCTCATGGGACCTTTGGAGTTTAGGAGATGTGTGCATGTGTGTGAAGAAAGGCATAGGCATGCTCCAGAGAGAGCCTGCCCTGGATCTTTGTCTTAAGGGTTCTTATCTGTTTTCTAAAGGTAGAAATTTTAGGGGAGGCTCTAGAGGAGAATCTCAATAGAATATTCATCAGCTCTTCGCTAATGTACCAAAATAAGGGTCATTCCCCTGACTTCATCATTACTTGGGTGTGGTTGGCACAAGTGACACTAATTGGATTTTAAGCTGTTTACCCTCTGGTTGGGGAGAAGTGTAAACTACTTGCTCTTTTTGTTTCTCTCTCTTTTTTTCTTTCTTTCTTTCTTTTTTTATTGAATGTATTGGCATGACATTGTTTAATAAATTTATGTAGGTTTCAGGTATACAGTTCTATAATATATCTGTATATTGTATTGTGTGCTCATCCCCCCAAGTCAAGTCTCCTTATATCACCATTTATCCCCTCTTTACCCTCTTCTACCTCCCCTTTCCCTCGGGTAATCACAATACTATTGTCTGTCCAAGAGTAGTTCTGTTTTGCTTAACCATTTACTCTTAAGTGTCCTTGGTTAGGGAAGCTAGGATTTTGCAATTTACTAGATGTCTGTAAACTGCTTGGCCACTTAACAATCTTTCTCCCTATTCCATTTGTCCTGGCTAACTAAACTTTCTCATTAGGATGCTGCACATATTTAAATGGAACAAAGAGAGGAGGTGACTCGCAGATGCTGGGGGACAGCCTGGTTTATATCGTCTGATCTATCAGGAATTTATTCTGGAGTCCAGGGTGAGCCAGGGGTCTAACGCTATTGTTTTCCCCAGTTAATTAACACAGGGATTATCAGCACTATTGACATTTGGGGCCAGGTAAGTCTTCGGTGAGGGAAGGACACTGTCCTGTGCCCTGTGGATTTTCACTCTGTCCACCCGCTAGATGCCAGTAGCACGCACACACATAACCTCCATCCAGACATGACCATGAAAAATGTCTCCAGATATTGCCATGTCCCCTGGAGGGCAGAATTGCCCCCCATTGAGAACCACTGGTGAAAGCTGGAGGCTCCTGGGATTGCAGAGCTGGAGGCTGCCATCAAAAAAAAGTCTGGCCTTCGTGCAAGGGGAAGCACAGGAAGTTTTGTCCAGCCCTGTTAATTCCTGTAATACTAATAGCTACAATTTATGATTTACTCTATGTGAGGGGAACCTGGAGCCATCTTGCTCACTGGGCCATCCCATCTGACCTTCCCCCCCAGGCTTGGGGGTGGGCATTCCTGACTGTCTGTCCTGCAGAGGAGAAAATTCAGCCACAGAGAATCAAAGGTGCCCAGGCAAGGTCATAGGGCCAACAAGAAATGTGAAAGGGAGGGTTAAGAGCTTGTAATAAATTATAACACTGGAGCAGAAAGGTGCCAATCTGAATAAAACAAGGCAGTTCCCCGAAGCTCACTACCCCTCTGCCCCAGTGTGAAAGTCAGCTGTAATAAGTCTTCCCCTTTGATTTTGCACCCCAGGCAAGGCTGAGGTGATCCCGCCTGGTCCAAACCCAAAGCCCAACGGAAGTGTTCAGGGGGAACGCATAGAGCCCTCAAACATTCATCAGCTTCCACAAGCCACCCTAGTGAAATAAGGAAGCAAAATCGTGGTTTTACTGACTACCCAACTTCAAGACAAGTCCTGGAACCAACCATCCTCCCCCTCCCCAAAACGAATCGCAACTCCGGAGCCCTCAACTCGATCCCACTAGGAGCCCTCCCGGTAATACAAGGGTTTTGGATAAAAAGTACGTAAATGGAATGGGCAGGAAGGCTGCGGACAGAGAAACTGAGGCAGGGCCTGCCGGGCCGGGGTGGGGTGGGGCGGGGCGTGGTGGTGGAAACCAGAATCTCCCGGCCGCCCGTTTACCCGGGGTCTTCCTTCCCCTGTCCAACCTCTGCAGACCCCGAGCCGTCAGCCCCAGCGTGGGGAGGAGACGGGTGGGAGCAGATGGTATTGAGAGCCCCTGAGGGTCTCCCACCACCGCTAGGGGTGGGTCGCTGGAAAGAAAGCTTCCTCCACGCTCTACCCCTCAGTCCTGGGCGGGACCAGGAGGCGGAGCGGGCCGGTGACAGGCCGTGACGCGGCCCCGTCTTCTCTTATACAGGCACCCCGGGTTGGCGGGGGTGGGGAGCGCAGGGACCGTTGTCACCGCCACCGCTGCCACTGCGTCCATCTCCCGCCCTGCCGCCACAGACCCCAGCATCACCGCCACTGCCGCCTCCGTGTCCACCACCAGCGCCACCGCTATGCGAGAGATCGTGCACCTGCAGGCCGGCCAGTGCGGCAACCAGATCGGGGCCAAGGTGCGCGAGGGACCAGACCCCGGGAGGCAGCCAAGAACAGCAGAACGAGCTTCATGAGCTCCGTGGAGCTCCCCCACCTTGGGCCTTTTGGTGGGCAGGGTCCCCAGGAGGCCAGCACCCCAAGGACAGTGGGGGAGGGGCGCCGGGGCAGAGCCCGGCTGGGAACAAAGAGGCCAATACGGGGTGGGGTTCAGCCTTCTGTCTGCTGGCCACAGCTGGTTTCTCAACTGGCCCACTGTCCCCTGCCCACGCACAAAGAGCCAGCCTCTCCAGGGGCTGCAGCCAGGGTGCATGGACACCAGCAGTCTTGGCTGAAGTGGTGACTGTGCTTCATCCCGCCCCCACCTCTCCCTTCTTGCTGTTTCATCCCTGCCTCCCCACCATACCTCTAGGTCCCCCATCACCTTGCTGGGAGACAGGTGGCAGCCAGGGAGGTGGTTGGGGGTCCTGAGCTGGGAAGATGGAGGTCCGGGTGGACCTAGATTCCCTCTCCTGCTCTATTGGTTCTTACCACCACTACTACCACCCGTTTAGTTCTGGGAGGTGATCAGTGATGAGCATGGCATCGACCCCACGGGCACGTATCACGGGGACAGTGACCTGCAGCTGGAGAGAATCAACGTATACTACAATGAGGCCACAGGTAGGATAAGGATAGAGGGGCACTTTGGAGGGTAGAGGTGGGGAGGTGCTGGGAAGGGACGGCATGCTGGTTCCTGGCGCTCACTCCAGCTCACCTCCATCTGCTTCCCTGCAGGAGGAAATTACGTACCCAGAGCCGTGCTGGTGGACCTGGAGCCAGGCACCATGGACTCCGTTCGCTCTGGCCCCTTTGGCCAAATCTTTCGGCCTGACAACTTCGTGTTTGGTGAGTCCTGGGCATGGAGCACAGACAGGGAAGCCTCCTTATTCCTTTTACTTGCAAATGCATGGCAAAAATTCTCCACCACAGGCCCCACAGCCCAGTGAGGGAGGTGGCGGGCGGGGCAGTCAGGGCTGTGATGGCAACATGCAGGCCACTGTGGGGGTCCGGGGGAGGCATCTGATACAGGGGCAGGGAGTGGAGGTGGGGGTTATGGAAGGCTTTGTGCACACAAATCCCAGCTCTGCCCCTTCATGCATTCTACAAATAATTATTGAGCACTTACTGTATGCCAGACCCTAATGTAACCCCCTGGTGATACAACTGAGAACAAAAAAGACAAAGCTCCCCCCTACCCCAGCTGACATCTTGGTGGAGGGAGGTGAGATGACAATATAAATAAGTAAAGCTCAGGCACTGATCCAGTCAACTGGGTGACAATTGGGCTGGCCCCCCAGTCTCTCTGCGCCTGGCTCTTCATCTTTAACATAGGGATTATTTTAAAATCTACTTCACAGGGTGTGAGGCTTACAGCCATTAATATGTTTAAAGAATTTAGCACAATACTTAGTACAGAAGAAAAGGTAAATAAGCATTTGTTGATGTTTTCATTAGCATTATTATTATTAATGTTGCAGCCTGAAAGAGGCTTAGGGCACTGAAGGCAGGAAAAATGTACAAGGCAGAGAGAACAGCTGACAGGGTTAAGGATAAACAGAGATAACAATTCAGAATAATTTAAAAATTATAATAATTTATGTCATATATGATCATTTTGTTATTATTAATCAACTGCTAGGATGGCTAGAGGTGGAGCTGGGTGGGCTCTTCCCATAGCTGCCCATGTGTTCCCTTACCTTCCCTCTTCAGGCCAGTCTGGAGCTGGCAACAACTGGGCCAAGGGCCACTACACTGAGGGCGCAGAGCTGGTAGATGCCGTCCTGGACGTGGTCCGGAAGGAGGCCGAGAGCTGTGACTGCCTGCAGGGCTTCCAGCTGACCCACTCGCTGGGCGGAGGCACAGGATCCGGGATGGGCACACTGCTCATCAGCAAGATCCGGGAGGAGTTTCCTGACAGGATCATGAACACCTTCAGTGTGGTGCCCTCGCCCAAGGTGTCGGACACTGTGGTGGAGCCCTACAACGCCACGCTCTCTGTGCACCAGCTGGTGGAGAACACAGACGAGACCTACTGCATTGACAATGAGGCCCTCTACGACATATGCTTCCGCACCTTGAAGCTGACCACGCCAACCTATGGGGACCTCAACCATCTGGTGTCAGCCACCATGAGTGGGGTCACCACCTGCCTGCGCTTCCCAGGCCAGCTCAATGCTGACCTGCGCAAGTTGGCCGTGAACATGGTGCCCTTCCCACGCTTGCACTTCTTCATGCCCGGCTTTGCCCCACTGACCAGCCGAGGCAGTCAGCAGTACCGGGCCCTAACAGTGCCCGAGCTTACCCAGCAGATGTTTGATGCCAAGAATATGATGGCTGCCTGCGACCCTCGCCATGGCCGCTACCTGACTGTGGCTGCCGTGTTCCGGGGCCGCATGTCCATGAAGGAGGTGGATGAGCAGATGCTGAGCGTGCAGAGCAAGAACAGCAGCTACTTCGTGGAGTGGATCCCCAACAACGTGAAGACGGCTGTGTGCGACATCCCGCCCCGCGGCCTAAAGATGGCAGCCACCTTCATTGGCAACAGCACGGCCATCCAGGAGCTGTTCAAGCGCATCTCAGAGCAGTTCACAGCCATGTTCCGGCGCAAGGCCTTCCTGCACTGGTACACAGGCGAGGGCATGGATGAGATGGAGTTCACAGAGGCCGAGAGCAACATGAACGACCTGGTGTCCGAGTACCAGCAGTACCAGGATGCCACAGCTGAGGAGGGCGAGTTTGAAGAAGAGGCTGAGGAGGAGGTGGCCTAGGGCCCCTCATTCCCTTCCTGTCTGTCCCCCCCTCCACTAGGCTGCTTACCTATGACCCCTTAGAACCCCTCACAGGCCCTGAGAACCCCACAACACCTTCAAGCCTAACTCACCTCTGACCCTACAACCTTCACTCCACCGCTGACCTCAACTGACCTTTGACCCTTAAGCCCTACTATGTCTCACATTTAACCTCTTCTTCACCCTTGGCCTTCCCCACAAGCCCAATGCACCTCCAGATTAAGAGACCCCAGTTTACTTTTGACCCGTCCCACTGAGCATCCCTCCACCCCTGACCTTGCCTCACCTTTGACCCTTCAAGCCCCCCTGCCCTCTGACTTTGCCTTCTCTCTGGCTCCTGTAAGCCCCCTGTTTCATCCCTGAACTCAGTCCCTTCAGCTCCAACTGACCTTGGCTTTCCATGGGTGGTGATGGGCTGCTGCAAGGGGAGGAAAAACCCTGGATCTTGTGGACAAGCTGTGCCCCCAGCCCTCCCCACCTCCTTTCCTCTGCCTCACCCCCAATAAATAAATTGTTGTCTTGCCATGGCTCTACTGAATGCATTTCCCATCTCCCTGTGGGAAGGCCAACAAGAAAGGGCTCCTCCTTACAGGATAGAGGTGGGTTCTGAAGGGACATCTAGTCTGGGGTAAAGGGGTAGGAGGAAGAAATTCTGGAGTCAGACAGACTGGACTATGCCACTAATTGTGTGGTGTTGAGTAAGCCATTTGCCCTCTCTAATCCTTGATTTGCTCACCTGTAAAATGGGATCATGTATTTGCTCCCATGATCCCCACACACCCACTCAGGAAGTTTGTGAGGATTCAAGGTGACCTTATGGGTACATTGCCTGGCACAGGGAGTGCTCAGTGATGGAGTTGCTGCCATTCTCAGTGGGGCATCTAGCCAGTACGGAAAGCAAAGGAGGGGTCTCTAAGGAAGGGTGCTGGGGAGATAGCAGCCTGGAGCTACTGTCTGAGGAACAGTCCTGTCAAATAACAGTCACTAACATGGATGGAGCACTTCAATACCTGGTATGTGCCTCATCTCATGCAATCCTCACACCAACCCTGTAAGGGCTGCACTTTCATCTTTTTTCCAACCAAGGTTTAGAGACAAAGTACATCAGTTAGCTTTTCCTATGTAACTGCCCCCAAAAGTTTAGGGGCTTTAAATAACAACAGTCACTTATTTGCTCCAAAATCTGTAGTTTGGGCAGGGCTTGGCAGGGCGGCTTGTCTCTGCATCCCATGGCATCAGCTAGAGAATCTCAAATTGAAGCTGAGGGATTTACTTTCAAGGTGGCTTACTCACATGGCTGCCAAGTTGATGCCAGCTGTCACCCAGGGGCCCAGCAGGAACAGAGAGAAGGAGGACATCTGTACCCCTCCATAGTCTGCTTGGGTTTCTTTGCGGCATGGTGGTCAAGTTCCCCAAAAGCAAACATCCCAGGAGACCAAGCAAAATGCATTTCATTTTTCTGACCTAGTTTCAAAAGGCACTTACTTGATGTCCTCTGGACTCCTAATAGAGGTCATCACAAGGTCATGTCCAGACTCAAGCAAGTAAGATATAGACTCCACCTCTGAAGTGTAGAGAGGCAAGATTGCATAAGAGCATATGTGGTGGGAGATATCACTGTGGCCATCTTTGAAAATTACACATTGGTCCCATGACTCTGAGCAGTGAGCTGGGGTTCAAAGCCTGATGTTCTAGAACTCTGATTCCACTTCATCACCTAGTTTAGTGTAGGGACCATTCTAGGCATATAAAGCAGACAGGGATTTAAGATGAGAATTTGGAGGCTTACAACACCATGGGAGGGGCTGAGAGAGTGGGCTATGGGCAAATGCTTCTTAAACTTCCATGTGCAAAACGATTGCCAAGAACACTTTGCGAGCACAGAGCTTCCTAGGCCCCACCCTAGAGTTTCTGATTCAGCAGGTTTGGGGGATGGGGTGCAAGACCTTGCATTTTGAACAAGCTCCCAGGTGATACTGATGATGCTGTCTATGAGAGCACATTTTGAGGAGCCCTGGAATAGGCTGGAACAGTACAAAGCTGACCATCAGAGCTGCTTCCTCTGCTTAGTGAGAAAGGTGGAGAGTCAGCAGGTTGCCACCAGAACTATCAAGTTCAAGAACACCTCCCAAAAACCCACAGAGCTGGACAAAAATTAATGAAAATGGGTATAAAATAAAATTAATTAAAATTAATATCCAGCAGGATAGGATTCACACACACACACACACAGAGGAGGAAGGTCTACAACACTTCTACCTTCCAAATCTCTCAACCATTTCCTTCTTTTTAAAATTTTATTCATTATTTTTAGAGAGAGGGAAAGGGAGAGAGGCAGAGAGGGAAGGTTGCCTTTCACCCGCCTCCAGCCACGGACCCAGCTGGACACCTGGCCTGCAACCTCATTATGTGTCCTGGCTGGGGATTTGAACAAATGACCCTTGGGTTCGCAGGCCAACACCCTATCCACTGTGCCACCAGTCAGGGCCTCAACCATTTCTAATAGTTCTGCATCCAAAACCAGGGCTGCAAAGCAGTCTAAGAAACGTAGTTTTCCCCAGCTTCTGCGGTACAAATGAAGTCAAGCCGCAAGAGAGAGAAAGAGGAAGGAAGTGATACTGAAAACCAATCAACTATTGTCACTGTTCTCTACGGTAGACCTTTAGACCCCCACCCAGGCCCCAGCCTTTTCACTGGGTCCTACCATTGTCAGAAGGCAGGAGAAATGTAAGAAAGGCAGCCTGACTATCTGACCCACAGCAACCTTCATCTGAGCAGGCCCAGTAAAGCACTGGGTGGTAGAGCATGTGATAGGCAAGACAGTGAGCTGACCATCCCAATGCTAAACTCCAAATCTAGGAGTCAGCCTTGATTCATTGGTTCCTATCCCCAGCACACTCTATCTTTTGTTGAGTCCAGTTGTCCCCATCTCCAAAATGCATCCTGACCTCTTCTCTCCACTGTCTGTCTATACCCTCTAAGTCGCCATTATTGTTCACCCAGACGATTCACCTAGTCACTTCCCTGAGCTCCCTGCTACCACCCTTAACCCCTGTTCTCCTTCCACAACAGCCAGAAAGGAGCCTTAATATGCAAATAAGAACACGCCTCTCCCCTGCTCTCCCCTGTTTCATGATCCCCAGTCAGGGCACATAACCAAGTTGCAAGCCAGGTCTCCAGCCAGGTCTGTAGCTGGAGGCAGGTGAAAGGCAACTACACATTGATGTCTCTCTCCCTCTCTTTCTCCTTTGTTTCCCTTCTCTCTAAAAATAAAGACATAAAATTTTTTAAAAACCTGTTTCATGACTCCCATCTCACTCATATTGAAACCTGACTTCTCACCTTGATCTTCACCCCTGGCTAACTGAAACTACAGTGGCCTTTGTCATGTGCTCAATCATATCAAGCTTGAATCAACCTCAGAGCCTTTGCAAATGCTTTTTTTTCCCCCCCGAGTGTGTGAATATCAAGCTCCTTTTCACCTACAGGTTTCCGTTCAAATAATACCTCTTTGAGCAGCCTCCATGGCAACTCTGGATTAGCACCCAGTAGCTCTCCGTTACTTAATATATTTATATACTTGTGTCTTTTGCCTGTCTCCTTACCACCCCACTGGAATGTAAGATTCATAAGGACAGGACCTTGGTCACCATGTACCTTGAACAGCTTGATGCAATGCGGCCTCTCAGTAATTATTTGTTGAGTGGATGGATGGGTAAGTGAATGGATGACCACACCACACTGGGAGGTAAGAGTTTTGTTTTCCTCGTGTTAATGTAAGAAAACAAAGACACAGAGAGTGTGGGGGTGGCTTCTAAAATGGTCCTAATGATCCCCTATTCATGTCCTGTGTGATCTCTCCTTGAGCATAAGTGGGACCTGCTAATGGCTTCTCACCAACAAATTAAGGCAAGGGTGATGAAATGTCACTTCTGAGATTTGATTACAAAAGGCTGCGAGACTTCCGTCTTGAACTCCATTTCCTTCTCAGTTTGCTCAAATTGGTAAAGCAAGCAGTATGTTGGGAAGGTTTACATGGCAAAGAACTGAGGGCAGCCTCTGACCAACCTCAGTAAGAAACTGAGGCCCTCAATCCAACAATCCACAATGAACTAATACCTGCCAGCAGTTACATAGTGCATTTATAAGAACTCCTTCTCCATTCAAGCCTTCAAATGAGGCCACAGCCCAACAGACACACCTGATTATAGCTGAGACACCCTGCTATAGAAAACCCAGCTACGCTGTACCAGAGTCCTGAGACCCTACAAAAACTGTCAGATCATAAATGTGTGTTCTTTTAAGTCACTAACTTAAGAGACATCTGAAACATAACAATAGTAACTAATACAGAGAGATGAAATGACTTACCTAAGGCTGCATAGACATCAAAGAACTGAATCAGGTCTTGAACTCAGGTCTCTCTGATGCTAGAATCATTCTTTTAACCACTTACTTGACCTACCTTTCATAATAATAGAATGTATCAAAAGCTTGATTCAGGCCCTGGCTGGTGGCACAGTAGATAAAGTGCCGGCCTGCGAACCCAAAGGTCGCTGGTTCAATTCCCAGCCAGGGCAACATAATCAGGTTGCAAGTCAGGTCTCCAGCCAGGTCTATAGCTGGAGGCAGATGAAAGGCAACCACACATTGATGTTTCTCTCCCTCTCTGCTTCTCTCCCTTCCCCTCTCTCTGAAAAATAATAAAAATAAAATCTGAAAAAAAAAAAAAGGCCCTGGCTGGTGGCTCAGTGGATGAGGCATCGGCCTGCAAACCCAAAGGTTGCTGGTTCGATTCCCAGCCAGGGCACATAACCAGGTTGCAAGCCAGGTCTCCAGGCAGGTCTGTAGCTGGAGGTAGGTGAAAGGCAACCATACATTGATGTCCCTCTCCTTCTCTGCTTCTCTCCCTCCCCAACCCTCTCTGAAAATAATGAATAAAATCTTTAAAAACAAAGAAAAAAAAAAGCTTGATTCAGACCAGCAAATGTGTCTGTGGATCCTTATATTTCAACATGACATCTGTATGCCCTGTGGCTGTCTTTTTCTGAGTCTGCAGCTCTGCATGGGTGTGCCCAACTGTGTCTCTTTTCATGCATGTAACTATGTTTGGCTGTGAATCTGTCCTGTGGCTGAGCCCTGACCGTGTCTGTCCATTCCTTACTAGTCTAGCTACGCCTATGCTCTATGCATTTGTCTGTCATCTAGGCCTATTTCTCTGTAGTCTTATTTGTATTGACAGCTGTGATCTCTGCATGTGTGTCTGTCTATTTGTTGCTTCTGTCTGGAACTGTTCATAGCTGCATCTGTGTGTTATCTTTCTGCATCTATCACCTGGTTTGGTGAGGACTGCTCCTTGTGTGTGCTGTCCCTCTGTGCTTGTCAGTTTGTGCCCATGACTGACTGTACCTGTCTGTATGACTTGGTATCTGTCTCTGTATCTGTCTACTGACTCTGACTGTCCTAGCCTGTTTGTCTGTGTGCGTGTGTGTGTGTGTCTGTGTGTGTGTGTGTGTTTGTCTGTCTGTCTGTGCCTGGGTTCTGACTGCTATAGGCTGCGGGCTTCCTGTGCCCTGTGTCCAATCTCTGATCCAGCTCCCTCTGGTGGTCCAACAAGGAATGTCTGGTGCAAATGGACCAAAGGAAAGAAAAGTTGAGGGAAGAGGAAGTTTTTTAGGTGAATTATGAATCCTAGGCTCCACAGAGAGGGGAAGGCTTGGGTGTGATAGTACGAACCAGATCTGGCCTGGCCTGGCCTGGCAGGATGGGACTGGGGTCCTGCCTCTGAGTCAACTATGCTGGGGAAGGGTTAGGTGACAGGATGCCAGGTTTTCTCACAGTGGGTGGGGGCAGGGGCCTCCCTCCTGGGACGTCACCCATTAAACTTCCTCTCTCAGCCACACAGGAAGCTGAGCCTACTCAGGGCCCAGCCCCAAGCAAGCACAGGCCCCAGGACCCCTGGGGAAAGGGCCTCAGCGACCAGCCCTGCAGGGATCATGGAATCCAGAGCTGAGTAAGAGCATCCCTCTCCTATCCTCTGGACCAAGATTCCCAGACCAGACTTGGGCTGGAGCCAAGGGGAGTCGGGTAGGCTGGGGAGGGACCCAGAGCCACCGGGACAGATGGCCAGAATCAAGGCAAGACTCAGCTTGCTTAGATTATAGACTCCACTCTCAGACACACCCAGGCCCCTCTCAGCCCCTTCCCCCTTCTTCCTCCTTTATCTCTGTTTTCCTATCCTTCTCCCCTACCCATGTCTATGTGACTAACTTTGTAATTGTGAGTGTGCACCTCATCTATTGGTATTATCTGAGTGATGGGGAGCATGGTTTCTGGGGGTCAGCAGAACTGTGTGTCCTGTGTGCTTGCTTGTGTGGGACTTGTATCAATATGAGGGCTAAATGATGGGGGTCTCCAGGTGAGTGACAGTGCACTGCAGTCAGCACCCTTCCTCCTCCTCTGTTGCCCTCCAGGTCTTGCTCTCTCTCTCTCTCTCTCTCTCTCTCTCTCTCTCTCTCTCTCTCCCTGAGTGCAATCTCAACACCCTCTGTATAGTGGGCAGAAGTAGGGACAAGGAGGAAGGCAGAGACCCCAGAGCTCACAGAAGTACTAGGTCTTGCTGCCCTCCTTTCTCTGGGAAGGAATTTGGGCTCAGCCCCTGGCGCCTCATCAAGTCTCATACAGAAATGCAAAGGCAGGGTCTCTTGCTCTCAAAACCACTGAATTGCTTGCATGTTTACCCAATCACACAGCCACAGAAGAAAACATGGAATTATTCACCCACACACTGATTTGGCTTGGCCAGCACTCTCACAGTCTTACCTGACACACACACTGGACAGCCTCATCATTTTGCTCAACACAAGATAGAATCACAAACACTCACACAACTCATGCACACACAGCTGCTCACATAAGTCATGCACACACACCTGTATGCTCACACAAGTTATACACACAGTCACTTGCTTACACCAGTCTTACCTATGTACACAGTCACACTCTCTCACTCTGCTTCTACTCCCAGTCATGCACACAGTCAACACCATTCCATGCACAGCCCACACAGCTGCACAAGTCTCACACACACACATGGCCAGACACAACTATGCATATAGAAGCAGGTTCATGGACCCACTATGTCCCTTCCTGTCCCATAGAGGGGATTCCCCTGCCCTGTTTGATTGGTTCTTCGAAGCAGCCTGTCCTGCCTCTCTACAGGAGGGTGAGTGCCACAGGGCATTGGGTGAGGTGGGTGGAGGTGGAAAGTGGGCCTGAGGCCCTGAACTTAGAGGCCTACTCTATCCACAGATCCCCCTATTCTGCGGCAGTTCCCCCCAGACTTCAGGGACCAGGTATGCAGGCTGAGTCCTTGATTCCCTGAGGCCAGCTCCCTGGGGGAAGTGTGGGGCCCAACCTGAATGGCCAAGCAGTATATGCTTTTCTCCACCTCCAGGAAGCTTTGCAGATGGTGCCTAAATTCTGCTTCCCTTTTGATGTGGAAAGGTACTTCATAATGCAAACGTCCAAAGACCTAGAGGCCCAAGAACTCAAGGATTCAGACACCCAGGGACCAAGGGAATCAGGGATCCTAACAACTAGGGATCTATACATCCAGGACCCCAGAAGGGTGGTGGGCATAGTACTAGGAACATTGTTGGGGGAGGGAGGTCAGGGAGCTGGGACTCCCAAGGTCTCTGAGAGCATTTTCTACCTCTAGGGAGCCTCCCAGCCATGCAGTACAGCATTTCACCTTTGCCCTCACGGACCTGACTGGCGCCCGTAGATTTGGTTTCTGCCGCCTACGGGCTGGTGCTCAAAGTTGTCTTTGCATCCTCAGGTGTGAAATATGGGAATAAGGGGTGGGTTTCGACCTAGGGGCACTTCATGGAACCCATGTCCTCTCTCTACAGCCACCTTCCCTGGTTTGAGGTGTTCTACAAACTGCTGAACACAGTGGGGGATCTCCTAGCCCAGGACCAAGTGAGACCAACTCCTGTCCCCCCTCATTCCTCGGGAGTCCCAGCCCCTAGCCCAGCAAGCCTCCAGCCCTGCTCAGAACTCTTAGACCAGACCTGAGTCCCTTGACTCTTCTCAGAATGCCCAGCTTGAGCCAAGGCCTTCAGAATCCCCAACACACCTTTTGACTCAGACGCCTCATTCCCACCCAGGTCTCAGAGGTTGAGGAACTTCTAAATCAGCTGCAACTTACCCTGCCAGAAACCCAAACTCCCGTGCAGTTGGTGAGTAGACCCCAACCCCTGGGCGTCAGACTCCAGGTGCAGGAGACAGCACCCCAGCCCTGGAGGACCATACACTGCATCTCTCCCCCAGGGTATGGGAGTGATGATCTCCAGTACTCCCTGCATCCTGCCTCCCGCCCCTGGGAACATTAGGCCGGTGAGCATGGCTTAGGAACCTGGAAGGTTGGACTCTCAGGTGAATCCAGCCCTTGACTGATAGGTCGTCCCGCCAATCCCTCTCTATCCCCCAGCTTTCCTATTTCGTGGCCCCTGACTCCGACCGCCTGCCATCTATTCCTGAGAACGTGAGTGGACACTTGGGAGGGTGCTCTGGGGGCAGGAGAAGGTTCTAAAGCCCGCAGGGGCTGCCCTATCCTGTGGTCCCTCGCCCCTAGCTCTGCTCTCTGTCCCCCAGAGGAACCTCACAGAGCTGGTGGTGGCCGTGACCGACGAGAACATCGTGGGGCTGTTCGCAGCACTCTTGGCGGAGCGAAGGGTCCTGCTCACTTCCAGCAAGCTGAGCACCGTGAGATGGGGCCAGAGGGGCCGGGAGGGGCCGAAACCTGGCTTTGCCCCTGGGGGCGGGACGACGGGGGTTGGGGGGCGGATTGCTACTCTAAACTCATCGATTGACACCTATAGGCAAAGTCCTGGCTCTGTCCCTTTGAAGGTCCAGGTGGACTTAAACTCTGGTTATGCTCTTGTTAGGAGAGTCAGAGAGGGTGGTGCTGTAGCCGCTCTTTTTGAGCTCCCCTTGGGAGCACTAAGTCCAGGCTCCGCCCACTGGGGGCCGTGACAAGACTGGCTCCGCCCCCAGGGGGGTGAGGAACGGGAGGCTGAATGTTGACTCCACCCCTAGGGCGGGACAAAGAAAGATGGTCTAGCTGCTCCTCTTCAGGGGTTGGGTCAGTAGAGCAAACCCCTAAGGGCGGGGCTCGGGTGGGCTCAGTGATAGCTCCTCCTTGTCGGAGGTTTAGCCAGTGGGCTGAATTGCATGCAGCTCTTTCCCTAAGAAGAGGGATCCTGGAACGTTGTATATCAGCTCCAAACCCTAGAGGCAGGGACTAGGACATGCTGAGTCCTGGCTCCTTCTGCTCTACGCACTGTAACTTGCCTGATTCTAGGTCTTCACGTGATTTCTAAAGGGGCATGAATTTTCCCCTCTTACTCAGTAGCATATGGGTAAGGTAAGGAGGGTGGGAAATGGAGCTGAGGAAGCCACCGACCGACCCAAAGAGGGTTCTTGAAGCGGGGCGGCGGGGGGAGCTCCAGGCCTTGAATCCATGGTACCCATCCATCCTCAGCTGACCTCATGCATCCACGCATCCTGCGCCCTACTGTACCCCATGCGATGGGAGCACGTGCTGATCCCTACGCTGCCACCGCACCTGCTGGACTACTGCTGGTGAGGGGCATGGTGTGGGAAGGGACAGGACCTGGGGTCCTGGGGACCAAGGGGCAGCGCCCAGATGACCCTGCCCTCTCTGTCCTCTGTAGTGCTCCCATGCCCTACCTCATTGGAGTCCACGCCAGTCTCAGAGAGGTGAGTGCGGGTAGCTACGGACTTTGGGGACGGGCGGAGTCCCCCCCCCCAATCTGAATTCCCAGGTGCCGTCCCAGCCAGGGATCCTCAGGCTCTGAGCACGGTACCCCCTACCACCCTCCATCGCAGAAAGTGCTGGAGAAAGGGCTTGAGGACGTTGTGATGATGAACGTGGACTCCAATATCTTAGAGACGCCCTTCGACGACGTGCAGGCGCTGCCCCCAGAGGTGGTCAGTATCACCCCTCCCACCCTCCTGCTGCGACGGGCAGGTTGAAGCCCCAAACCCACCCGCTCAGTGCAGCTCTTTTGTCCTCCAGGTGTCCCTGCTGAGGCTGCGGCTGAGGAAGGTTGCGCTGGCCCCGGGAGAAGGGGTGTCCCGTCTTTTCCTTAAAGCCCAGGCCCTGCTCTTTGGGGGTTACCGCGATGCTCTGATCTGCAGCCCGGTGAGCAGCAGGAAAGCTGAGGAAGTGGTCTTGTGAACTTAGAAGGATTCAGAATAATGATGCCTACCCCTTGTAGAGTACTTACTCTGTGCCTCCGTTTGCCCATTTGTAAAATGAGATCCAAATGGCACCCACCCAAAAGAATGGCGTGAGTCAATAAATGAGCGTATGCAAAATGCTTGGATAGTGCCTGGAATATCGTGAGTACTCAAATGCTAGGTTCTACTATCCCGTTTAATGCTCACGACAGTACTATGGGATGGGTACCATTATGATCCCATTTCACATATGAGGAAACAGAGGCTTGGAGAGTTCTACATTGGGCAAGTGTTAAAGCCAGGACTTTGATCTGCTTACTGTCAAACCGCCCCCTCCACTCAGTTTTTCACTATTCTATAAAAACTTGAGAGGGGGGAGGTTTTATCATTTAAACATCTGATCTTCCTGTCAGTTTTGCCTTTACAAATCATCCAGAATCTTCCCACTTGTCCCCTTCCTCTGCCTCCACCCTGGTCTGGTCCCCATTATTGCTCGTCTGGATCAGCGTGCTTGCCTCCTCCATGAATCCCTTCTCTCAGGCTTCCACCATCACCCGCCATAGTCTTTCCTCCCTGAAGTGTCCAGAGGTCACCTGTGAGCATCTAAGTCAATTTTCCTGCCTCTGTCCACAGCCCTCCAGACCTCCCACCTCCCTCTGGGTAAAAACCCAAGTCCTATTCGTGGCTCACGAGGCCCTGCACAAGGCATATGGCAGGCACTCCTTTAACATGTTAACAAATATGTAGCAAATGTTAATTTGGTAGAGTGAGGGTGGTAGCTGGTGTCCACGAGAACCTCGGGGATCTCAGAACGCGGGTCCTTCTTCCAGGACCAGCCTGTGACTTTCAGTGAAGAAGCATTCTTAGCTCAGAAGGCTGGATCTCCCCTGCAGGCCTTCCACCAAAGAGCTGTGCACCTGCAGCTGTTCAAACAGGTGCGCCAGAGCCCTAAGGGCGGGGCTGGAGCCGGAGGGGCGGGGTTAGGGACGCCTACGGGGCCGTGTGGGCGGGGCTAGAGTTGGTAAGGCCTGATCTCCCACTCTAGGTTAGGGAGGCAGGCCTGAACTCGGTTTCTTAAAGAGGACGGCCCCAGTCATGACTTCCTAAGGAGCAAAAATCTACTCATTGGTCCCTACGGAGATAAGATTGGGACCAAATTCCTAGCTCTGGGACCGGAGTCTGTGCTGGTCTTCGGAAGGGGTGTGTCCTGAGTGCGCTCCTCCTTTGTTCGGGAAGGAGGCAGTGGCCAGGGAGACCTGTGACGGGGATAAGGCGGAACCAGACTCCTGATTCCTAGTGGGTGGGTCGGGCTTCAGAATTCTTCAGTGCAAACGTGGGTTCTAGGGTCCCTAAAGGCGGGGTCGACCTCCTCCAGGGCCACTGAGAGGTGTGTAATCTGGAGTGGCAGAATCCGACTTCAGGGTCCCTGTCAGGGGCGGGGTCTGATCCCTGACCGCAGGTCCTGATCTGGGGGGCGGGGAGAGGGTTAGACTCCAGGCTTCTAGAGGTGGGCTCCAGGCATCCTGGATTCTGGGGTTGGGTCTCTAGAGGAGTCAGAAATGGCTTTCACATCTTGACGGCGAGAGGATTCCTAGTCCTCACATTCAGATGTGTTCAGTGGCAGCCCTGTGTCTGACTCTCCCACCCTCAGTTCATTGAAGACCGGTTGCAGAAGCTTAATACAGGAGAGGGCTTCTCAGATCTCTTTGAACAGGAGATTACCTGCTGTGGGGCCTCCTCAGGTAAGTCCTACACCTAGCCCTGTGTCTCCACTCCATCAGTGGCACTTCAACCTCAGCCTGCCTACCATGACCACACTTTTTCCTCACTCCAGGCATCCTTCGCTCCTACCAGCTCTGGGCAGACAACCTAAAGGTATTAACTCTGAACACTTGTTTGGCTTATTATTGAATTAACTTGATTCCACAAGTCCCCAAGTAGAAGTATCATTTGCTAATTTATAGAGATGAAGAAATTAAGGCTCAGAGTGGGAGGGCTAGTCCAGATCACACAACCCTGGGGTGAGGTGGGGTCTGGGGTAACCCCAGATGCCCAAGTCTCCCTTGACATTCTCTCCCCAGAAAGGTGGTGGTGCCCTCCTGCATTCCGTCAAGACCAAGACCCAACCAGCCGTCAAAAACATGTATCGCTCGGTGAGGCTGAGCTAAACAGGCCATGTACTGGGGTGACAGAAGACATTTTAACCCCATATTTAAATTGCAAACACTTTTATCAACTGAATCAGTAGTTAAACCATTAACAATTTTCCCACTTTTATTTTCTTTCACCATTCTCATTTTTGTTGGGATAATTTCTTTTCTGTATAAAATTGATGACCAAGATTCATTTGGGTTTCTTTTGGCCTTCTCAGACACTGCAAATGCCACTTCTACCCTTATGGGTTTTTCTTCCCAAGCCCAAGTTTCCCAGGGCCAACTTTTGCAGTTTCAAATTTTATTCAATTTTATTCTTTGCTCAGCTTTTGAATACACATTTTTACAACGTTCTGGTTTTGCCACTCCCTGCTTCACTTGGGGGTTATTGTCCCCATGATTGTTCCTTACGTATTTGTACAAGGGGCAAGAGCTTGTACTGACTCCTTAGGTGGTGCATGAGGGATTGTGAATATACTCGTGATACACAAACATGAATAGATGGCAAGACACAGCTGTCTTAGGAAATAGAGGGCTGAGTTCTCAAATGCCCAGTGTCAAATCACTCAGATCTAATTCTGTTTTGGCTCTTCCAAAGGCCAAGAGTGGCTTGAAGGGAGTGCAGAGCCTTCTGATGTACAAGGTAAGGCTAATGGCTAATGGCCAGTGGCCCAGGGGGGAATGGGCAAACAGGCTCCTGGCTTACCCACCCTCTTCCTAGGAAAGGGATCCAAGCCTTCAGAGGGGTGGCTCCATGAGGGCCTTGTCCCTCACCAGCCGCTCAGATCACCTGCAGCAGCGCCTGCCAATAACCCAGCACTTTGGACAGGTAAGATGCCCGGCCCCCATGTGACACACACACTTGGAATTATCACCAAGTCATCCTCCCATTCTCAATCTCCATCTAGACAGCTTGCCCCCTCCTCCTGTACCCTAGTATCTGCTGAGTGCTTAGTACTCACCCTCTTTTGCACAGTACTAACTCTGTAGCTCCTAGGGCCCCATTACCCCTCTAAATCTATCCTTTGCAGAACCGGCCTCTTCGTCCCAGCAGGAGAACACGGCTGAAAGAGAGACCTTCTGAGTCCTTGAAGGATAGGTAAGGCTCAAAGCGGGGAAGGGGGCAATGTTGAAAATGGGAGGCCAAGACTAATTCGGAAGATAGTCCCCAAATTTCAAAACTGCCGGCACCACCCTGCTGAAGCTGGTGGTCTTGGGCAGATATCAGAGACTGCCCATCATCACCCAGGACACCTCCTCTGAGCCCTGAGAATGCCCAGGACTTGTGGGCAGAGGAAACTCTGGACAGCAGCTTCCTGGGGTCCGGGGAAGAACTGGATTTGTTGAGTGAAATTCTAGACAGTCTGAGCACAGGACCCACCAGAACGAGCTGCCTGCGGCCCAGCCAGAGCTTAGATTGCTGCCACAGAGGGGACTTTAACAGCTGCCTCAGCCTGGTAAGCCCTCCAGTCCTCCCCAACAAGCCCATCCAAACTGCCACCCCTCCTCCACCTAAAGTCCCGCAACTTGCTAATCTCCCCACCTGCATCTAGCCCAATTTACCAGGAAGACCAAGATGGCAGCCAGATGAGGAGGACACCACAGATCCCCAGCCCCAGTCCCTGCCTGCCAACCTGCCATCTCTGCAAAACACCCAACCTCCAGATACCACAGGCTCCTCAAAGAACCTCACTCCTCAGCCACCCTCAGAGGCCAGCCAAGAAATCACTTCATCACAGTCTTTAACAGTTTCTGCAGACCGAAGTAGCAGAGAGGACCTCAAATCCTCTCTCACAGAGCCCCATCATCAAATCCCACATCTCTCCCCTTTGAACAAGGCAGCTGGAGATCCCACAGCCGAGAAGAGCCCCTGCTCACAGCTCTACACAGCACCCACCCAGCCCACCCCTCCAGAGAACCCCCAACCTTTGGTCCCCACAAAGCCCAATTCAGATGTTACCTGGACATCTCAACCCCTTGACTCTTCTTCTGATCACAGTTCCCCAGATCACCCCAGAACCCAGCCTACTGAGGGCCTGCGAACACATCTTTCTCACTTTCAGTCCCCCAAGGAGCCAGGAGCCTCCAGGTCCCCTGCTATGCCTGATAGCAACTGTCAGGAGCCCCAGGCCAAGAGCAGGCCCAGAGTTGCAGAGCTTAAAAAGTGTTTTGAAGGTTAAAGATCAGGCACCTGGAGGAGACTCCATTCTCTCAATAAAGTTTAAGAGCCCAAAGCTGGTTTTTCCTGGTGAGTTTACCTGAGGGCCCTATCTCTGCTAGAAAGCCACCCCACTGATCACCTTCTGTACTGATGCAGCCTCCAGCTGGCTCCTAGGGGTAGCAAAAACCCCTCCCTTCCAGGAAACACTCACAACCTTACCATTCATCCCTCCATAACCTATGAGCCCTGCACTTATCTCCTCCATCCAGACTAGTTTCTGCCTCCACCAGCTCAAAAAAAAAAAGATTTTATTATATCTCACTACCAATTTTACACACATATATATAGATATATATAGATATATATATAAAGTGAGCAGCCCCACCCTCCCTTGCCCTCAGGGGTGGAGTCTTTGAAGCACCTTTCCCCTTCTATTCTTAAGAGCTGGGCTGGATGGGTTTGAAGGCTCAGAGAGGGTGAGCCTCCCCTCAAAGCCACACAACAAGGAAGGGGGATGGATAGAGGAAGGGGACCTAGATGGGCAGGCATCCCTGCACTGTCTCCTTGGAGTCCTGGGGAGCCTGGACCTCGGCTGCATAGGAGAACTGAAAGGAAAGGAGAGGGGATTGTCGGGCCTGTGTGGAGATGGTGCAGCAAGCAGTAAGGCAGATCCCTAGCCCCGGCACCCCCAATTGCAGGCAAAGTCATGCAGGGAGACATGCTTCGCATAGCCCCCTGGGCAGGTGCCTGTGGCTAAGTCCAAACTGAGCCATCAGAGACTGGTGTCTTGGTAGCAGATGCTATGTGGAAGCAGGTGCTAGGCAGTCCTGGGAAGTGGTGGTAGCTGTGGTGGACCCCAGCATTCAGATGAGCCGCTCCTCGGGAGGCAGCTTGAGGTTGGGGGGTGGTGGCGCACGGGCACCCACCTGCTCCTCACTGCTGGGCCGGTAGGTGCCTTCTGTCTGCCGCTTCTCCCGCAATTTCCGCACCAGCAGCACCAGCCCCACAGCCAGAAGCAGGGCGGCCAGGAGGGAGAAGACCACGATGATGGCAGTGGTAGCCTCCTTAGACTGCAAGACAGCAAACAGGTGTGACTTCCCTGAATCTGGCAATTCTGTTCACCCCCTCTTTAAAAGTATCTGGGTTCCTAATCCTCCCACCCCCATCCACTCTGCCCCCTTAGATGACCTGGTTCCTCCACCCTAATCCCCATCTATCACATTTGGAGCTCCCCCAGTGCCCTAAACCTTCCATGTCTGGGGGCCCCTCCCAAGCACATACCACGTCTAGACTCCTAGCTTCCTCCCTCTCTCCTTCTGAGAGGCCAATTGGGCTTCTGAACCCCTACACTTGCCACCATCTATCCCCTTCCTGATAGTATTGGGTCTTCCCAATTGCCATTTTGGTATTCTGGTCTCTTTGGGTTCTCCAATACCAACCCCCACCCTGACCTGCCACCTCTGGAAATCTAGGACTCGCCACCTGCTACATGTGGACTCCTGAATAACATCCCTGCTGCTCTCCTGCAATATATAATACCCCCCACTCACCAGGGCCCCATCGAAGTCAGGGTGTGGGGTGGTAGTGGTGCTATTCTCATATGCAGTAGTGGGCTCCGATGCTGTGGGTGGTAGAGAGGATAAATGAAGGTCCATCTATCCTTCCCAACTTGGCACATCTGCACCTTCCTTGAGGGTCCCCCATGCGCCCCCACATTAGAACTCTGCCCTTCTGACTGTGGGAGCTCTGCATGCAGGAGGCAGCCCAGCTGTATTACTTCCTTGGGCCACTCCCCAGACTAGTAGAACCCCAATGTGAGTAATCAGCCCACAGTAGTTTGCAGTTTGCACTGAGTTGGGGGCTATGATAATGGATGGTGTCTGGAAGCCCAACTGTCCCCTCCCCTCCCTTCCCCCACCCTGGTCTTTCCTTGGCCCTTAAAGATCTGGACAGATCCTGTTTTCCGCGGAATCTGTTTTATTCCACTCCCCTAACCCTCACCCCAGGCTCTTGAAACTGGAAGAAAAGAACTGAGTGTCTGGGTCCACCCATATGGCCATCCTGGTGGCCATCCTGTTAAAAGCCCCAGGCCGGCCTCCTCCAGGCTCACAGCCCGCCCAAAACACCTCAACCACAGAAACTCAGATATGCAGGCTTCCTCTGCCCCCAGCTCATAATTCCACTCGAATCAGGAACTCAGGAATTTTAAACCAACTCAGACAGTCCAAGGAAGGACTTAGGAATTCAAATCCCCCAGCTCTGACCTTTTAGACTGCTGCCTCAAGGCACTTCATGCCCGCTCCCCGGTTCTTGACCTCTCAGTGTCCCAAGTCCCCAGCGCCCCTATCGGTACCTACTTTGCCCCCAGGCCTGGCTCCAGCGGGCCGGCAACAGCGGCAGGCCTAGCGCCAGGAGCAGCCCCAAGCTGGGGCTCGCCATGGGCCGGGCGACAGGCTGGTGGCACCAGGGACAGGGCTTCTCGCGCGCGCCCCTCCTACAGCATCTCGGGCCCGGAGTACTTGCGCCTTGGCACCTGGGAGCGGGGGACGGAGAAAAAGCCAGGGAGTGGGGGAGGAGGCTGGACCCGGGCGCAGGCCCAGGGGAGGGGCGACCCGCGCCAGGACACCCAGGAGTCCAGCCCCGCCCCGCCGCCAGAGGTCAGAGATTAAAAATTAACTCGGGGAGGTGCGTTCCTGGACTCCAGAAAGTGAAGGGAATAAAGGTAGGGGGCGGCAGTCCAACCAGCGCGACCTGCCTCCCTACCTGGTCCGGAGTCTTAGGTCTCCCTCAGGTCCCTGGTCTGGCTCCTTCGCTAGAAGCCTCGGTGCGCCCCTCGGTCGCTAGGTCGGACTACACCAGCCCCTCCCGCTCACGTGACCCGGAAAGTTTAGTCACTCACCTGGGAAGGGAGCGCACTTCCGGCTTGTGCACCTGAACACAAATGAGAGGGCGGAGCCAGGCGGGAGGTGGGGCCGCGCCTCGAGTGCACCTGTAATGGGAACCCAATGCTATAATGGGGATAAGTAATAAGGAGCGGAAGCGCGCAGGTGCAAGAGGAAACTCATCTGTATTTCAGGCACATCTGTAGGATTTCACAGGTGTAGAGACACACGAGGGCTGAAGACACCAAGGTATGAGTCACTCCTATCCGGGGCAGACCCAGATGGGGAGTCCCTAATTAAAAGTTTTTTAAAAACCCTGCGTGGTACACCTGCATGGGAGCAAACCTGTTGAGAAGACAGCTGCAGGGACATGTAAGAAGCACACTTGTGGGAAATGTCTGCGTTGAATCACATCTGTTTGGAGTATAGCTGAATGGAAGCATACCTGTGTGGAAAAGCAACTGTATAGAACAGCTGTATCATAGCAAACACCTGAGGGAGGCGCTCTGGTGTGCGTTTTGAAAATGCATATGCATTGCTCACCTATAAAATGAACAGCACTTGTGTAACAAATTTTAACTTTTTGTGGAAATGTATTGGTAATACCTCTAAGAGACACACCTGCACTGATGTACACCTGTATGGGAACCAGTTATACGGAAACCGACACATATGGGTGTATACTTAACTGGAAAACACCTCCTGGGTGGAAGGACACTGTGTAACACATTCCTGGGTGGAAATCTTTTGAGAAGCATACCTGTGAGGTGAAGGAAATAGTCTTGTATGAAGAACATCTGCAAAGAATTGAGCCCAAATGAGAGAAAGACCTGAGAATATCTGTATGAGGCACATTTGCATGGAAGCCTGGTGGGGCTGTAACAGTAGGACAAAGATGGGTGAATATTGAAGTCCACCTGTCAGGGATATATACGAGAAAACCTGGTTGGGGAATGTTCATGGGAAAACATCCCCATCATGAAGGGCACCTGCAAGGACCATCTGTAAATGAAAATATCTGTGAGGGGATCCTCTCTCTATAAGAGGCTTGTTTGTCTGGGACACACCTGTTTGAGCACACCCAGGTGGACAGAAGATGAGTGGGAACCAAGTGTGTTTTTACGTTTGTATCTTGGAACAGAGGACATTGTTAATAAGATGACCTCCTCCTGGGGACTCTAGAGTGAATAGTGATGGTTAAGGGGAAGCTAATTTCCTTTATGGTATAGAGTGATGGGTAAAGACCCCATGTCTGGATAAAGCCCTGCTTTGCCCTTACTGGCACATGGGCTGGGGAGAGCGACCTAATCTCCTGTTTCCTCACCAGGGATGTGGGAAAGCTAGTCCCATCTAGCTTGTAGGGTTTTGGCGAGAACGACGCTAGAGGTGGTTAAAGTCCTGGCATGTACAACACAGTGAATCTGCGTTAGCTGTTGTTATTATTGCCATTCGCTGTCTAGTGATCTGGGCGCCCCTTCCCCTAATGATGACTAGAAACTGAGTCCGAAACTAATGGGAGGGATATTCGACAGATGCAGGGAGCGCGACAACCTGGGGCACAGCCTTCTGCGCTCGGCTACCCTGTGCGGGTCCCTAGCGGTGCCTGGGACACTGAGACTATCCACAGGCTGGCCTGGAGACAGCAGCTAGAAGGGTGTCTAGAAGAGGCCGCGGCCCCTTTAAGACTGCCAGGCGAGTCAGAGGAGGTGGAGCCCGAGGCTGCCCCTGGTGGATGGGTAAGGCGGGACCTACGGGCAGCTCAGGTGGCTCTGGCCAATAGGAAACCGACTTTGTAGCCTTGCAGAGTGTTGATCTTCTGTTTCGTAGGCTGAGTGGGACGGGAAAAGAAGGCGCGCAGGCGGGACCGAGCGTGGCTTGTCTAGCTGTTGCTTTTCTGCCGCTAAGAGGGGAACATGAAATAAGCGGGCGGGCAGATGCAGGGCTTGTTGGCGTTGGACAGATCCTTGAGTATGTCTGAGAAAAACAAGAACTTTAGTTTCTGAAGAGGGTTAATAGGGAAGGGAGGTCGGTGGAAAGAGATTACGAAACCCATTCCCTTACATCTCCCTACTTCGCCCCTTTGGGCAGATGGTAAACTGAAGCACACAGAGGAGGAACACTGAAAACAGAACTGAGACCGTTGATCTCTCCGGCCCCTCTTTCCAGAATGAACCCCGGTGCTCCCTAGGCTGTGCGCTACCCAAGCATCCCTGACATCCCTCTCCACAACCCCAAGCTCCGCCCAGCCCCCCTCCCCGAGGGTCGGGGGAGGCGACTCAAGTTCTGACGCGGGAGGCCACGGCTAGCAGTCGCCGCCTCCAGCAAGTGCAGGAGCCGGGAGAGCTGCACTGGGGCTGAGGTAGCGGTGGCCTTGCAGCTGGCCCTGCGGGGCCCCGGGGGGGAGGGGGAGCCGCGAAGCCCCGGCTGAGGCCGCCACCGCCGGGCCTCCCCTCCCCCCCGGAGGGCGCCATGCCGGGGGGCACGGGCGACGCAGAGCGGCGGCAGCGCTGGGGTCGCCTCTTCGAGGAGCTGGACAGTAACAAGGACGGCCGCGTGGATGTGCACGAGCTGCGCCAGGGACTGGCCCGGCTGGGCGGGGGCGCCCCGGACCGTGGCACCCAACAGGTAACCCCACAGGGACGCGGTCTGGCGAACAGCGCTCGCGCCCCAGGGGCGCCAGGTAATCCGAGCCCCTGAATGGAGCCACAGGAACCATCTGTGGCTGGACTTCCAGCACCCGTGCCTCTTGGGTGTCTCTGTTCCTTTCCCCTTGCCCACCGTATCTGGGCCTAACAAGTTCGCTTAGAACAAGACTACACAGGCCCAGTGCATGATGTTTGGCTGGGGTCCTCACCCTCAACCCCGGGAGGCAGAGGAGGTCTGCCTGAGAATAGAGTCTGATCCGCTTTGCTGCCCACTGCAGGGAACACACCCTCCTGTGAAGGCTGCACAACCCAAGACATACCCTGCTCCCACCTCCAGGATACACAATCTTCCCCCCCTCCCCCCTCTTCTAGGCACCCACTGCCCTTCCAAGCAGCTGCCCCAGCCTCTCTGTTTACATTCCTGCCCTTTCCCAGGCCTGGCTCACTGCCCCTGGCTGCCACAGCCAGGGACCCATCCTGTCTGAAGCCACCCTCAGCTGGAGATGCATGAAACTCTGGGACCATGCAGGTGTTCCCCACACCTGTAGCCCCAGATGTCACTGTAATGGCTCCATGGCATCCTGACACCTCCAGTCCAACCTCCCACTTTCTAGGTGGGAAAGCAAGGCCTCCGCAGCTGCTCAGCTTGGCTCTGTCATTGCCCCACATTGCCCAGCGCTATCTCTACGGGGAGCTCGTAAAACTGCTACAGGGGCAAGCTTTCAAAGAGGCTACCTCCCACTTCCCAGCTCTATAACCTTGAATGAATTACTTGCCCTTGAAGAGCCTCAGTTTGCTGGCCATGAAAACTGGACAACCGATATCCACCTCACAGCCCTACTATGTGGCCTTGGACATCTTACCAAGAAACAAGCTGATGGAGGGAAGGGGTCATTTCCCCTGTGTCTGTCCTCTAGGCATGGGTGCTCTGAGTCCCTGGGGTATAAGCTTGTTGTGCCCTCCCCGTGGGGGAGCAGCCTTCTGGAGCTCCCTCTGTGCCTTTCCCCCTGCCAGGGCCCCTCCCCAGAGGCTGGAGCTGACCCACATGATGGGCTGGACCTGGAAGAGTTTACCCAATACCTGCAGGAACGGGAACAGCGCCTGCTGCTTCTGTTCCACAGTCTAGACCAGAATCAGGATGGTAAGACCCAGGGATGGAGCTGTTGGGGCCCCGGAGATGCCAATGGGGTTAGAACTAGTGATGCCAGGAGGAGGAATGAGGCCGCTTCTTTCTGATGACTCACAGGCTATTTTGGGAACCCTCCTCACTCCCAGCTAGGTGGTTCAGGGCTCAGCCAGCCCATCCCACCTCCTTTTCTTCCTGGAGTGGGACCTCTATTATTTACCGTAAGATTTTCAAAAGGACAAAGATCCTATTGCTCCTGGATTTCCTATGGGACAGAGATCCCCTTATCATAGCATATTCTAGGTCTCTAATATCATTTCTTGATCCCCTATGGTATAGGGAGTCCCACAATTACCCCTGTATTCACACCTTCATTCATTCATGGAACAGAGGACCCCCTTCAACATTGCCCAGTCCCACTTTTCAGATTCCACTGGGTCAGGCATTCCCCAACACTGCCACAAACCTCACCCTGGGTTTCTGAACCTCCTGGTCTTGCTAGACCACTGTCATTTCAAACTGTCCTGCTTCTCTATCTCAGGGCCTCCCCATACACATACCCTTCATCTCCTTGGTTCCCAGGTCACATCGATGTCTCTGAGATCCAGCAGAGTTTCCGAGCTCTGGGCATTTCTATCTCCCTGGAACAAGCAGAGAAAATTCTACACAGGTGAGTAGCTGGGATCCAGAATTCCAGGTAACTGCAGTCCCCGGATCCCTTGGCCACCTTGAGCCTCTGGGCCCCAGTCCCAGTACCAAAGCAGACAGGTAGAGCTGAGAATTTGAACGTTGGGGTCAGGCTCAACTTGGGCCTGCTGCTTTACCTCTCTGAGCCTCAGTCTCCCCGACTGTGAAATGGCGAGCTCTCAGTGCAGACAAACTTGGTCTACCCCTCAATTCAACTAGAACCTCACTCCACCCCACCCCCAGCCTCAGGTACTGTTCTATCCCAACCCCCAGCATGGACCGTGACGGCACTATGACCATCGACTGGCAGGAATGGCGTGACCACTTCCTGTTGCATTCACTGGAGAATGTGGAAGATGTGCTCTATTTCTGGAAGCATTCCACGGTGAGGTTGGGGTGGCTTTTCCTGCCTAGTGATGGGGCCCTTTTCCTTCTCCCCTGGGGGCATAGCTCTGGTCTCCCCAGGGCAAGGAGAGACTGGGTCAGGATGCTCTTGAAGGAAGATCCATTAGGAGCAGCCAAGGGATGAGACTCTGCTCCTCTTTTTCTCCAATTGGAACTAAAGGGACTGAGGACCCATTTGGGGAGGTCTCTGCAATCTTAGGGATTGGAGCCCTTGAAACTTGCTGCAGGACCATGGAGAGCAGGCGATAAGGGTTGGGCACACAGAGGAGGAAAAGTTCACTAGATGGGGTACCTGACCTCCCACCCTCAACCTACTAAACCTCAACTCAGCTCCCCTTCTGGTTCCTAAATGCCTCAGTTGAGAATTCTCCTGGTGAAAAGACAAGTTAAGAAATCACTGTCTTTGGAGATTCAAGGGGGATCCCCTGGAATTTGGGAGGGGTGCTCTAGGTCACCTTTCCTGGGTGAGAATTCCTAAGCAATGTTTCTGGCACAAACTGATAACATTTGGAAGGGCTCCATTAGTGGGATATGGTGAGATCTTGGGAGGTCCAGAGATTCATGAGGAGATTCATGGAAGGGCTTAGTGGGAAGTCTATTGGAGGATTCCAGAGAAGGAATGATCCCTGTGAAGAAAATCCCTGTGGGATTTGGTGAGGCCCTGGGAGGGATCTGCTAGGATCCTCATATGGGAGGTCCTTTGTAGGGTTTTGTATGGCCCTGGAAGGATCTTTATGTGGCATCCTTATGTGGGAGACCTTTAAGTGAGATCCTTCAGAGGGATCTGATTGGCTCTGGAGGGATCTTTATGTGGCAAATCCTTCAGTGGGATTTGGTCAAGGTCCCCAGGGAGGGATATTAAGATCTTATATGGAAAATGATTAACTTGGATATTTTGGTGGGATCTAGTAGGAGTTTCCTGGGCTCTTCAAGAAAGATTAATTGGTGGACTGTCTGGGTGTCTGGGAGTTCTTGGAGACATCTTCGTTTAGAGGTGAGTTACACCTCTCCATCCATGGATCCTCAGGTCCTGGACATTGGCGAGTGCCTGACTGTCCCCGATGAGTTCTCAGAGCAGGAGAAGCTGACTGGCATGTGGTGGAAGCAGCTGGTGGCTGGTGCAGTGGCAGGTGCCGTGTCAAGGACAGGCACCGCCCCCCTGGACCGCCTCAAGGTCTTCATGCAGGTGAGGGGCTCTGGAGACACCCACCCTTCCTCTACACCTGGGCCCCTGTAGAGGACCCCAAAGTCACCTTGTCTTCCTGCCCAGGTCCATGCCTCCAAGACCAACCGGCTGAACATCCTGGGAGGCCTACGGAACATGATCCAAGAGGGGGGCATGCGCTCCCTGTGGCGTGGCAATGGCATCAACGTACTCAAGATTGCACCTGAGTCAGCTATCAAGTTCATGGCCTATGAGCAGGTGGGGGCAGTTGTGGGGAGGCATGAGCTAGGATGTACAGGATTGGCGTGAAGGTGAGGGATGTCTGCAGGTCCCCAGGAGTGGACACCTGCTCTCCTGCATGATGCCCACGGCAGGAGGACAAAGGGGAGGTCCAAACGCATGGGAAGCTCAACCCCTGAGGTCCTGCCTGCTGCTGTGTCTCCCACCCTCAGATCAAACGGGCCATTCGGGGGCAACAGGAGACACTACATGTGCAGGAGCGCTTTGTGGCTGGATCCTTGGCTGGTGCCACAGCCCAAACCATCATTTACCCCATGGAGGTGAGAAGGAGGGACCCTGACGGAGGCCCCACTGAAGGGTGGGGGAGCCTGCAGTAACCATTTTACTTTGTGGTGTGGTACGTATTGGGATTATAACTTTGCTTCTGTCTGATTCAGACTGCAATGCTCTTTCATGTGTAGCCTTGCTGGGACTACACTTTGAGATGTTACTTCTGAGGATGGTAGTATTGGTTATAACTATGTAGTTGTTTAGACAACTACATAGTTGGGGGCAGCCATTTATGGATACCTCTTCTAAAGATGCCGATTTTCAAGATGCTGATTTCCTGGGGAATCATTTGTAGGTAAAAGTGTTTTCAGAGAACTCACTTCAAGTTTTAGGTTGTGTAATGGGTCAGGCAGGATTTTGAGTGAAGGAACACTCAAATCACATTAGTGAAGTCTGGAGGTGAGCAGTTCAGTGCTGGTATGTGGCTTTCAAGTGATAGAGACTCAGATTCCTTCCCACTATCTTGTTCTACCACCTCAGCATGTAGCATCCACCTTGTGGACAAAAATGGCTTCTTGTGCTCTGGTCGTCACATCTATATTCCAGCCAAGAAGGAAGAATAAACAAAGGAAAGAACATGTCCCTGCCTTCAAGGATGCTTTTTGAAAGTCACGCATACTTCTCTTCCTTCCGCTAATGTTTCCTTGGCTAGGACTTAATCATGTGGCCCCACACCTAGGGAAGCTGAGGAATGTAGTCTTTATTTCTAAAGGATGTGGACCATAATTTCCTGAAAATTAAGGTTTCTGTTATTAAGGGAGAAGGGGCCAAGATACTGGAAAACTCAACAGTAGCTGGCACATGTAATCAGAGGTATAACCATTTCTAGGTATGGAGATTATGGATAGCAGAAGATTCTAGAGAAAGTATATTTTTTTAATTCACTTATTTACAGGATATCTTCTTCCAGGAATATCTATTTCTAGGTGTCTTCATTCTTTTCTTTTCTTTTCTTTTTTTCTTTTTCTTTTTTTTGACAGGCAAGAAAGGGTTTATTAGGTAGCAAGTGGAGGGAGGGGAGAGGGAAGGGAAGGGAAGGGAAGGGAAGGGAAGGGAAGGGAAGGGAAGGGAATGGCAGTCTGGAGTCCAAGTAGGAACTGCTGGAATTGGTCTAGGTATCTTCATTCTTGAATATAGTGATTCCAGAGGCAGCTTTCCAGGGATAACCAGGTTCTCCCCAGGTACTGAAGACACGGTTGACACTCCGCCGGACAGGCCAGTACAAGGGGCTATTGGACTGTGCATGGAAAATCATGGAACGAGAAGGGCCCCGCGCCTTCTACCGCGGCTACCTACCCAATGTGCTGGGCATCATACCCTACGCGGGCATCGACCTGGCTGTTTATGAGGTCTGTGGGCAGCCTGTTCCTCCTTCTTCCCTCTGGGGTCTGCCCATGGGCCACCTTCTCCTTATGGGGCTGATCTGACTCAGTTGACCGCCAGCGCAGGGGAAACAATCCTGGGGTGGGAAAGCAACACAGACCTGGGGATCCTGGGAACGCTTTCAGGCAGTAGGCATCCTCAGTCTTTCACTTACTACTGTAATTCAGCCTTCCAGGGTCTCAGGACACATGATAGTCGGGGCCCACTTCAACTCACAGAATCATGAGAGCAAGTGAAGATGCGCTTCAGAGATACCAGTTTTGCCCCAAAACTTGTATCACATTTGGCCTATATCTCCAGACCATTGTCATCAGGGCCTGCCCATTTCAGCATCTGTGTCACCATAAAATCCACACCCTGTGATCAACATCTTACCAAGAAAGGCAAAAAAGGGAGTTTTGCTCTTTCTTTTCCAGGGGCCTCATCCATTGCTTCTGATGGGATCACCAGGTTTTCCCCAGTTAGCACAACCCCAGATGTCCTCAGATATCCCCCAAAATCTCTATCCAGGGTAGGGTCAGCTTCATAAGCAGACAACCAAGGGCTCCTTCTCAGAAGGGTTCCTCGCTTGGTTCAAAGTTTTGCTGTTTCCATCTTGAAATTCTTGATCATTATGGAAGGAGGAACCTCACATGTTTTTATTTTGTACTGGGCCCCACAAAGTACATAGCTGGTCCTGATCTAAGATTCTCCATATCTGCTCTCCCAGCACCCAGCATCTTTGCGGCCAAATAAGACATAACCATCATTCATTCATTCATTCATTCATTCATTTGCTTAAGCACCCATATGTGCTGGCACTGCATTGGCTGCTGCATGAAATGAGAACAAAGCAGCCCTTGCCCTCCTGGACACTTCAAACCAGGAAGCCAGTCAACCAGCAAATGAGTACTTTTGAATCCTGATACCCTCGCAGTAGATAATAAAACAGGATATATAGTCAAAAGTAACAGTGAGCCCTGGCTGGTGGCTCAGTGGATAGGTGCCGGCCTGTGAACCCAAAGGTCGCTGGTTCGATTCCCAGCCAGGGTACATAACCAGGTTGCAAGCCAAGTCTCCAGCCAGGTCTGTAGCTGGAGGCAGGTGAAAGGCAGCTATACATTGATGCTTCTCTCCCTTTCTTCCTCTCTCCCTGCTCTACTTGCTAAAAATAATGAATTAAAAAAAAAAAAAAAGTAACAGTGGATGGGAGGGTAGGTCTACGAACGTCTTTGAGAGGTGGCCTTGCAGTATGGGCGAGTTGAACATATATGAGAGGGATATATGTGTGAACAAGACAGGGGGCACAGTGAATGGCAAGGTCCAGAGGCAGGAACGAACTGGTCCTTTAGGAAGAGTGGATGTTGTGAGTGGCTGGAAGCAACTGAAGAAGCAGCAAGGACTCTGAGAACGAGTTTGGGTTTATCCCTAGTGCAACAAGAAGGCACTGAGAGTCATGAGCAGAAGATGCAACCTTGCTCCATCCATTCTTCACTAAAAAAGGACTTTGGATGGAACTCTAAGTGGTTTGAGAAACCTTGTGTCCTCTCAAAGTTTCAAAATCTGTTAGTTCCATAGAGGCTCTGACAAGTCCCACTGAAAAGTCACTTATCTAGTCATCAGAACTTCTTTCCAACAAAACATATCTTAAAACTCATTCAGTGCCTATTTGGCAAATACTGTTCCATATCCAGGAGGAATTTATTTACAATAGTGAAAGCAATAATGGTAAAACACTTGCTTCTAATTCGCCCATTCCATACCATGCTAGACATCACTAATCCATTACAATGCTGAAGTCTGAAATGGGTCTCACTGGGTTAAAATCAAGTTGTAGGCAGGACTGTGATTCCTCTGAAGCCTCCAAGGGACAATCTGTTTCCTTATCCAGTTTCTAGCAACCACTTGCATTCCCTGGCCCGTGGGATCTTCCTCCATCTTTAAAGTTAGCAGCATAATATCTTCCTCTCCCTCTCTCCTCTCCTCTCCTCCCTCTCACCTCTGCATCCATTATAACATCTTCTCTGACTCTTATAAGACCTTTGTGATGATATTGAACCAACCTGGTTGTTCTGGGATCAACTTCCATCTTAAGGTCCTTCATTTAATCCCATCTGCAAAGTCCCTTTCGCCACATAAATTTCCATATTCACATGTTGCAGGCACTAGGGCATGGACAGTATGGGGCCATCATTCCTTATACCATAATGGGTAGAGATGGGGACTGAGCGAGAGAGAGAGGGTGCAGGTAAAATGCCTGCATTGCACCTAGGGGTACCAGTGCTGAACTAGTACCAGCTGTCATAGGATACAGAAACTAGCCAGAAGGGTGTCTGAAGCCAGGGTCTTGGTGTCACCCACCTCCAGCCTACCCTATTCCCTTCTTCACCCCTGCCAGACCCTGAAGAACTGGTGGCTCCAGCAGTATAGCCACGATTCAGCTGACCCAGGCATCCTTGTGCTCCTGGCCTGTGGCACCATCTCCAGCACCTGTGGCCAGATAGCCAGTTATCCCCTGGCCCTGGTCCGGACTCGTATGCAGGCCCAAGGTGAGGTGTGGGTGGGAGGATGGGGCAGGGAAGGTCTCACAATTTGGGTCCCACCTCCCCTTCCCCAGCTCCTCCTCCTGGGTAGGTAAAATCCCAGACTGGAATCCTCCTGGATTTGGATGGCCTTGACCAAGTCCCAACCTTTCTGGGGCCTCAGTGTACCCATTTATGACATTAGAATGAGAGCCCTTTGCCCTAACTAGGAGAACAAAAGCTAGAAGAGTGCTGGAAGGTCCCTAGCAATCTCAGCTGGGAGGCTGCTTGGTAGACTAGCTAGCATATTCAGGTTGGTAACCTGAGATCTGACTTACAAGGCTGGGTTAGTGAGGGGAAGGTGAGGAACCAGGTTAAGGAGGGGCAGGGCCAGGCTGATTATCTTTTCATTTTGTTTCTCTGTATTTCACTTTCATGGCTCCTTCCCCTGCCTTCACTCCATTATACCAGAATATATTTTGAGAATTTCCTAGGAAATTTTGGGGTTTGTGTTCCACGATTTTCACTGGGGTGTTATCAGAGTATGGCAGATGTGGTCCCCCACCTTCAAAGAGTTCAAGCTAGAGAGGAAGGAGGATGCCAAATAAGTTATTCCACAATTGAGTATGGATTTTAGGTTGAATAAAGGGGAGTCTGACTTAGACCGGGGTGCTCAGCATGGCTTCCCTGAAGAGCTGGTTGCAAGGATGAGTAAGAGTTAGCTGGGAGAAGGGGGTGGGAATGCAGTTCCAGGAAGATGTCACTTCTGTACCCTCTCCCACCACACACACTCATACCTGCTCTGTTTTGATAGTCCCCAAACTTGGGCCCTCCAGATTGAACTGAAAAGGTGAACAGTCCATTCAAGGCCAGTAGAAGTCCTGACTCTGAGTGGTAGGTCCTGCTGTTAGTCTAATCCTCCTTCCTCCTGCTGCAATAGCCACCTGGCCCAGCCCAGGGTGGGTGGGAGGGAGAAGGGGAGGGGAAACTTTGGCCTGACCTGGCCCCTCATCTTCTCCCAGCCTCCATTGAGGGTGCCCCCCAGTTCTCCATGCTGAGTCTGCTCCGTCACATCCTGTCCCAGGAGGGCATACCGGGCCTCTATCGGGGCATTGCCCCCAACTTCATGAAGGTTATCCCAGCTGTGAGCATCTCCTATGTGGTCTACGAGAACATGAAGCAGGCCCTGGGGGTCACATCCAGGTGAGGGACCCAGAGCCACCCTCACTAACGTCCTTCCTTCTTCAGAACATCCCCTATACCTTAGCCACTGGAGACTGATGGCCCAGCCAATGGATCCCAGGTGCCCCGCACTCAAACCATGTGATCCCCATATTTCATCCATTGGGTCCTGCATCCCACATTCCAGATGCTGGATCCCATGTTTTCCTGTCTCCCCATGCCACCGCCGCCACCACACGCGCGCGTGCACACACATACACACACACACACACACATTGGGTCCTGGACCTCCATCTCTTAACCACTGGATCCCCCACAACTCAACTAATGAATCCTGAAACCCCAGCCACAGGAGCACATAATCCCCATAGCTGAACACCCAGACCCCAGCTCCCTCAGGCACCATATCAAGTGTCCTCGTACAGTACGAGGTCCCAGACCCCCTCCACCCCACTAGCAGACGCCTCACCTCCATGCCTCAAGCCCTGGGTTTCCAAGCTTAGCTGCCAGACTCTGCAGATCAAGAAACCCCAGCCAGCAGCTCCTGACAGTGCAATGCTCAGATCCTGGGGCCCCACCCCTGGATCTCTCTGTTTCGGCTGCCAGATCCCTCATTTTGAGCCACTATACCCTCAACCCCCAACCCACCACACCCCAGATCCCCAAGGCCTGAGACACTAGATTCTGGCTCCTAAAACCACATTGCGAGAGCCCAGTGACGGAGCAAGTGAGTCCTGGCAACTGCAGCTGGACACTGAAACCTCACTTCCAGGAAACAGACACTGCCACTTCCAGGCATTGGATCCCAACCCCTGAGCCCCTGGGTTCTGACCCAAATCCTCTGAGACACTGGCTCCCAAATGTTCAGATCCCACATCTAGATCCCAACAGGCTATCACAGCATTCTGGACCTCACACTGTCCCCATCCCAGACACCTGAGAGCCCAGAGATGCCCCCCGCACCACAACACAAACTTAAGAGGTGGTGGGAACCCTAGGTCCTGGCCTCCTGGCTCCTGATATGGCTGGGTTCCCCTCTCATGTTTTGCACTGACACTGGATCCCACCCCCATCTCCCCAGCTTGGCTGTACCTCTGGGCTCTATGGGGACACTGCTCCCTCCAACCTGTTGCAGCGTCTTCCACTCCCTACCTTATACTGATAACCCCCGGAGCCTGGGTCCCTCTGGAGGTTCCAGCTGCTCTTTCTTGGGGACTGACAGTGAGGCAGTCTGAGGAGGGGGCACGTGAAGGGGACTTCCCCCCAGCCCCAGCACTACCAGCTTCTCAGGCTTCAGAGATGGAAGTGAGGAGCAAGTCTACTCAGATGACCCCCAAACCCAAGCATCCAGTTATGCAAAACAAACCAAATTCCCAGAACTCACTCCAGGTTTATTTTTCTATGGAGAGGAGCAGACATTCCCTCACCTCCTACCCTTGCAACTAACCCAAGCCCCAGCACCACCCCTATAGTTGCACTTTATAGTTGGATTCTGATCTTAGGACAACTGAGGAACCCCTCCCTCCACTCCTCCCAAATCCTTGGAGAGCCCCGTTAAAGGACTACAGAAGAGGAACTGGGATGTTTGTGGAGGGTGGAGGATACCCTCAAGGCTTCCACCTCTCCCCACCTCCCTGCCTGCGTGTTATTTCAAAGAAAAAGAACAAAAGAAATGCATTTTCTAAGCTCTTTTCATTGTGGTTCTTCCTGAAAGGGGTGGGTGGATGCGGGACACCCTCAAACTACCCACAGGGATGGGACATGGACCGTCTTCCGTCACTCACTGTTGGAGGAGACCAAGAAATGACTCTTGGAGCCCCAGCGTCCACACCTGCAAAGTGGAACAGGAAGTCCCTGTTCAGGACCCCTTCTAATTTTCCCTGTATTGTTTCTAATTACAAAAGTGGATTCAGTTTCCAGGGCTATCTTCACAAGTTGCCACAAATGAAGCTTAAAACAAAATTCAGATACATTTTTTTTATTGTGGTAAAGTACACATAAAAAAAATTTACCACTTTAATCTTTTTTTTTTTTTTTTTAATATGGAACACTTCGTGAGTAATATTCCATTGCCTGGGTGGTCAATGTTGTGTTTATCCATTCATCCATCAGTGTGCAGATTGTTCCTACCTTTTGGCTGTCACAAATAAAAACAACAGAAATGTCACCTCTCATAATTCAAAAGGGTAGAAGTACAAAATCAAGATGTCAGCATGCTCCTGCTCTCTCTGCAGACTCTAGGGGAGGATCCTTCATTGTCTCCTCCAGCTCCTAGTGATTGCCAGCAACGCTTGGTTGTTAACTTGGCTTGTAGACCCATTTTCTGCCTCTTTCCGTGTCCAGACTTTTTCCTGTGTGGACTGTGATAGTCACTCTCCAATATGCCCCCCTAAGGATTTCTGCCTCTAATATCTGCATCCTTGTATAATGTCCTCTCTCATTGTACCAAGGCGAATCTGTATGGCCCAGAGAACATAGCAGAAGTGACTATCACTTCCAAGATTAGATTATAAGAGACACTGTAGCTTCCAACTTGTTTGCATTTTAAGCTGCTGTGGTATAGGACAATTTGTTATGTAGCTGTAGCTCATTGATACACTTGCACGTCCATATATATGACTTTTCACACACTCAAGGGATCAAGCCTTGCTAACTATTTTGTATTCTTACTTCCTTTGAATTATGCTCTTTGCATCAATTCCCAGGAGTGAGTGAAAGGATATTGCTATCCCAGGGTTCTGCCACCAGAAAAATTGTTATGGAATATACACAGCTATCAACCAGCATTAGCAGTACCAGTTTTACTGCTGCCATCAAGTGTTAGCACCTTAAGCTTATTTTATTGGCCCAGTTAACATTCATTTTCTTGTCTGAATTCTTATATCCCAGGACAGTATGGCTGGGCTTTGTGAGGCTCTGCAACTGACATGCAGTGAGCTGCCAGACAGGCTTCTTTTCTCTTCCTAAGCCTCAGTTTCCCCACCTACAAAATAAAGGGTGTTTCCACTGACATCTTCCAAAGGGAAACTACTTACATTTGAGCAAGCACTATGTACCCTAGCTCTGGGTGAAGCCCTGCAATGGACTATCTCATTCATTTACTTTAGGCCCGATTGAGTTCTGGACCTGGGGCATAGAAATAAATGAAAGGGGCCCGATTGAGTTCTGGACCTGGGGCATAGAAATAAATGAAAGAGGCAAAATTTTCTGTTCTCACCGATCCTACATTCCAGTAGGCAGGAAAGAACAATAAATAGCATGCATGAATGCATAGCAGTGTAGAAAACAAGGGTACTATGGAGAAAAATGGAAGATGAGGGGGATAAGAAATACTGCAGGGTAGAGTTTAAATGTTAAATAGGGTGGTCAGAGAAGACCTCAAGGAGGTGACATTTGAATACATATTTAAAGATGATGAGGGAGGGAGCCATGGGTTGTCTAGGGAGAACAGGGACGAGGCCATGAGGCAGAAGCAGAGTGAGTGAGGGGCAGAAAAGGAGGAAGCGAGGACAGGTAGAGGAGGCGGGCAGGCTGTGCAGGCCTTGTGGGCCATGGAGAGGACTTAGGCTGTCACCCCAAGGGAGGTTGGAGACATGGAGAGCTGTGGGCAAAGAGGGGACAGAACCTGACTTGGGTGGTCACAGGTGCCCTCTGATTGCTGCTGGTGCAGGAAGGAGAGAATGTGGGTGCAAGTCTAGGAAGGGGGTGGGGGGAGGGGTGAAGGCGACTGCATTGGTCCAGGTGAGCAGTGATGAGGCTGGACCAGGGTGGTGGCCCTGAAAATGGTAAGAAGCAGCCGATGCTGGATATATTTTGAAGATTTAAGCCCACAGGATTTGACTGTCATCAAATCTTATGTGAGCATAAGAGAAAGGGAGGGATTGGGGGTGACAGCAAGAGTTTTGACCCAAAGAACTTGGAGGATGGAGGGCTCTCCATGAAGACTTGTTGGATCCTATTGACAACACTGTCCAGTAGAGTTTATCAATACTTCCAATTTGCACACGGGGAAATTGAAACTCAGAGATGTAAGGCAGGTATTCCAATGTCACACAGCAAGGAGTGTGTGAGAGGAGATTCAAACCCAGCCAGATCTTTCTGACTTCAAACCTATTCCTGTCTTCTCTAGGGGCGAACTATGTCTCTCCTCTGAGCTCCAGAGCTGTCCCATTCTCTCTCACTTTCATCTGTTGCCATGACAATGAAACACGGTGTATTAGCTTCCTATGACTGCTGTTGTAACAAATGACCCCAAATTTGGTGGCCTAAAATGATGCAAATGTATTATTTTGGAGGGCAGAAGCCTGTCATGGATGTCCCTGGGCTAAAATCAAGCAGTTAGCAGGACTGGGTCCTTCTGGAGGCTCCAGGGCAAAACCTGTTTTCCGGCATTTTCCAGCTTCTAGAGGTCGCTTGCATTCCTTTCTCCATTTTCAAAGCCAGCAGTAGCCTCTCTCACACATCGTATCACTTGAACACCAACTATTCTGGCTCTCTCTTCCCAGCTTGAGGGAGTGAGATTATATGGGGTCCATTTGGTTAATCTAGAATAACCTGCTACTCTCCCCATCAGCTGGTTAGTAACCTAAATTCCATCTGCAAACTTCATCCCCTCTTTTCTCATGTAATATAAGACATTCACAGGTTTGGGGGGATTAGACTGTAAATCTTTTGGTTGGGGCGACCCTCACTCTGCCCATCATATCCAGCTAGGTCACAAGGACCTCTGTGACCTCATTACCTCCTGCGGCCCAAATTTACAAGGCACCCATCCCACAAGGTTGCTGGTAGGCAAACCTCTTGCCAGGCATTGAACCTCAATGTCCCGCCTCTCTAGCTGCCATGGGAGCCAAACCTGAGGAAGCCCAGAAGCCTTGTTCAAGGGGCCAGACCCTGTTTAAGAGGGTCAAGGCCTTACTCACCAAAGCTATGCCCCCACTCCCACTTTCACCCCCACCCCCACCCCCACCTGTCTTCTGGAACCCAGGCTGTACACATGTGTATGGGTACGTGTTTGGGCATGTGCGTGAAAACCACCTGGAGCACCTCCCCTCACAGCAGGTGAGTTGGGGAGCTACAGGTCATCCAGCACCTCTAGACAGAACTTCAGGGGAGAAAGCCATACTACCCACCCCTCTGCAAAGTCCTCTTTCCTTCGAGCAGACCTAGAATTTCATCTGGAAGCAGTGAGGACCAGGGTGGGCCTTTCCCCAGGAGCTGGGTCTGCCCATGTGGAGACATGTGTGGGGAAGCTGTTGCAGCCCCGCTGAGCATGGGCAGGAGCTGCGTCTGCCCCGCAGGTGCTCGACACAGGAGAGCAGCTGATGGTTCCCGTGGATGTCCTGGAAGTGGATAACGAGGGAGCCTTGTGGAAGTTTTTGCTCTCAGGAGCCATAGCTGGGGCTGTGTCCCGCACTGGCACAGCCCCTCTGGACCGTGCCAAGGTGTACATGCAGGTTCGTGCAGGTGGGGACCGCCGCACTGAAGCCATTGGGGTGGGGATGGACAGAAGTGGTGATGATGGAGTTCAGGATGGGCCTGGTGGGTGCAATTGGAAGCAGGTAAGAGGGTGGGTCTGTGACAAGGGCTGGAGTTAGGAGGCTGAATGGAGATGGAATGGGGGTTTGAGTTGAGGGTGATGATGGAGCTGCTATGGATGGGGCATGGAACTGAATTAGGGAAGGAGTTGAGAGACAGGGGCTGAGGTTGGGGATCAGGGAATCGGGCCTGGGGGTCTTTGGATGGCTTTCAAGACCAAGTAGGCCTGGAGAGAAGATGGATGAGATGAGAGTGTGGTTTTTGAGTCTGGGTCTGCATTGGGTTAGAGAATTCTAGAACTAGCCAGGGAAGGAGTTGGAGAGGGAATTGGGATGGGAGGGGTTGGGTGGCTGGGGAAAGATGGGCTTGAGTTCCGAGATGGGATGGGAATAAAGGTCACGTGGAGGACTTCTCACAGGGTCAGGGGCCTCCCTACCCTCAGGTCTACTCCTCCAAGACGAACTTCATGAATCTGCTCGGGGGACTACGGAGCATGGTCCATGAGGGGGGCTTCCGCTCCCTGTGGCGGGGCAATGGTATCAACATACTCAAGATCGCCCCTGAGTACGCCATCAAGTTCTCTGTCTTTGAGCAGGTGGGGGATGGTCTGCTTTCCCCAGTTCTACCCTCGAGTCCTCATCTCTCCTATATGCCCCCCAAAGCTCAGATCCTTATCCAAGAGACACAACATTTACCCTCCAAGTCCCGGAGATCTCCCCCTCTGGATGGGTTTCAGGTAGGAAGATGGTTACTTATTTGTTCTTGCTCCTCTCTCTTATCCCAGTGTAAGAATTACTTCTGTGGAGTGCATGGGGCCCCACCCTTTCAGGAGCGTCTCCTTGCTGGTTCCTTGGCTGTGGCCACCTCGCAGACGCTCATCAACCCCATGGAGGTAAGAGAATACCTGCCCCACAGAAGAGGAAAGATGAAAATGAGTTGCCAGCTGCTACTGCTTCCTGTTTCACCTTCCCCTCCTTCATCTAAGATACAGATCTGAATTTTATTCCCCATGGCTACCTGGTCACCTCAACACTGTTTAACAAGTGGGTCCCATCTTTCTTTTCCAATGATCAGAGATGCCACCTTCGTAATTTACAAAATTCCTATATATATTTGGTTTCATTCTGACCTTTCTCTTGTTGTTCTGCTGTCTGTTCATGCACTACTACCTTTTAAATTTTTTAATGAATAGGGTTTATTTTGCAGAGCAGTTTTAGGTTGGCAGAAAATTTGAGCAGAAAGTAGAGTTCTCATATACCTCTCCCAACATATACAAAGTTTGCACTATTATTCACATCTTGCATTTGGGCAACATTTGTTAAACCAATGAGCCAATATGGATACATTATTTTTAACTAAAGTCCATAGTTGACATTAGGGTTCACTCTTTGTGTTGTACATTCTATGGGTTTTGACAAACGTATAATGATGTGGTCCACCATTATGGGATCATACAGAGTAAGAATAGTTCCACTGCCCTAAAAAGCTACTCTACCTATTCACCCTTACCCCCTTACCCCTGAATCCCAAGAAAGCACGGATTATTTTACTTTATACACAGTACTGCCTCAAGGCTTGGTATTACACTTTATCATTCTCCATTCTTCTCTCCTTTATCTCCAAAGATCACACATTGTTTTTTGTTTTTAACTGGTGTTCAATTCATAAACAAGTCATACACTGCTGCCATTTTTATGATGCTGAATCTACAAATCCAGGAATATATTCATTTGTTCAAGTCTACTTTTATGTTCTTTCATGGTCTTTTAAAAGTTTTCTTTATGTAATTCTTGCCCTCATTGGGTTAGGTTTCTTAAAAAGTGTATTTGTTTCCATTGGTTGTATAAAAAATTATCACAGATTCAATTAGCTTAAAATGATAGATTTTTATCTCCTTGTTTCTGTGGGCCATGTCTGGACACTGACTAGTCGGGTCATCTGCACAGGGTTTCATCAGGTGGAAATCAAGGTGTCAGCTGAGCTACCAACCAACCAATCTGAGGCTTCTCTGTCAAGCTTCCCGGTTATTGGCAGGATCAGTTGCTTATGGTTGTACGACTGATTTCCTCAGCTCTTGGAGGCCAACCACTGTTTTTGCCATGTGGTCCTTTCTGCAATAGTTTGCTGGTTTCAAACCAACTGGAGAGTGCCTCTGAGGCTTCCAGTCTTTCTATTTTTGTCTCTGACAATAGACTTCTTTTAAAAGGCTTGCTTTGACCCTGGTTGGTGCACAGTGGATAGGCACTAGCCTGTGAACCCAAAAGTCGCTTGTTCAATTCCCAGCTAGGGCACATAACCAGGTTGCGAGCCAGGTCTCCAGCCAGGTCCATAGCTGGAGGCAGGTGAAAGGTAACCATACATTGATGCTTCTCTCCCTTTCTTCCTCCCTCCCTGCCCTTCTCTCTGAAAATAATGAATTTTTTAAAAATCTTAAAAATAAATAAAGGGTTTGCCTGATTAGGTCAGGCCCACCCAGGACAATTTCTTCTGATTCACTTAAAGTCAACTGTTTGGGGCTTTTATTATATCTAATACAAAATCCCATCACTTTTGTCATTATCTTGTAACCTGATCATGGGAGTGACATCCCATTATGTTCATAGGTCTAGCCTACATTCAAGGGGCTGGGGGCATTATAACAGTATGTATACCAGGGGCAAGAATCTTGGGGACCACCTTAAGAATTTTGCCTACTACACTTGATGTTCTGTCTTTTGCACAATTTTAGAATTGCCAATATTTGGAAATGGAGTATTTCATTAAAATTCCAATATCTGACTTTTGGAAAATAGGCAGATCTGGCTACTTGGAGCCTGCACTCTCATGGCGCTATGTTTAGCTGGTGCTAAGTGGAAGCTGCCACAGACCTCACTTGGCTCAAGTCACTTTCCTTCTTTTCCTGGCCTCTGTCAGCACTTGAATATCTGAACCCTGTGTTGAGAGCACACATAGATCAAGGAATGGGAAAGGGAGCCTTGGGTTTGACACCTAGCTTTGCATATCATTTGTAGATGGGGACCATGGTAACTGCTGAGGGTCATTGGGAGGATTAAATCAAAGGAGCTGCCTCACTCCTCACTCTCCCCAGGTGCTGAAGACACGGCTTACTCTGCGCCGGACGGGCCAATACAAGGGGCTGCTGGATTGTGCCCGGCAGATTCTGGAGCAGGAGGGCACCCGTGCCCTTTATCGTGGCTACCTGCCCAACATGCTCGGCATCATCCCTTATGCCTGCACCGACCTTGCTGTCTATGAGGTATGCATACCACAGAGCGGGTGGCAGGAGTGAAGCCAGGCCCTAGCAAGCTTCCTCCTGTCCCTTTTTTTCTTGCAGATACTCAGGTGCTTCTGGCTGAAGTCAGGCAGGGACATGGCAGACCCTAGTGGCCTGGTCAGTCTACTGTCAGTGACACTGTCCACAACCTGTGGTCAGATGGCCAGCTACCCACTAACTTTGGTGCGCACCAGGATGCAAGCTCAAGGTCAGCATGGCCCTAGTGGCCACAATGTATGTCCCCCCCCCCCCCCCCCCCTTATATTGATCTCAAGACATTTAACCCCCAAATTACCTAACTTCTCCAAATCAGACCCAGCCCTCATTTGGCTCTAAAAGTCAAAATGGTTCCTACATTCACCAAATCTAACCCTTCGATGTCCCAAAACTCATAACCACTTCCCCTGCTACCCTGGAAACTTACCTGAATGTGAGTCCTTCAAATGGACTCTCAGCACCTAAACCAATTCTCAGACATCAAATCTGGCCCTTAGCCAACCGTCTTCACCTTGAAAATGTCCCAAAACTATTCCTTAGCATATTTCCCAAAATCTCTAG
>PVIW01005594.1:58209-103533 GCA_004026585.1 Noctilio leporinus
GCCCAGACCAGCTCATTTCTGAGGCACTGAGCTAGTTCCTGTCCCCACAGACACTGTGGAGGGTTCAAACCCCACCATGTGCGGAGTCTTCCGACGGATTCTGGACCAGCAGGGCTGGCCAGGGTTATACCGAGGTATGACCCCCACCTTACTGAAGGTGTTGCCGGCAGGTGGCATCAGCTACGTGGTGTACGAAGCCATGAAGAAGACCCTGGGTGTATAGTCAGTGAGCTAAGCAACACACCATGGGCAGAAATGGACAGGAGGATTTAGTATCCCCGGGCCCCAAAGAGCCCTCCAAGCTTGGGACTCAGGGAAGTTTTTTTTTTTTTTTCCCAGGAAAAGCAGGCTGGCGGGTGGGGGGTTCTAAGACAGAAGATGCTCTCCAGGGTGCAGCCTGAAACCATTATAGACTCTATTTTGGCTCATAGTAGCCTGTCCTGACGCTAGGAAAAAATGGTGAACATGAAATCAAACCAGGAATAAAATGATGGTTTCTGCTACACATGTCTGGGATACCTGGGTCCAGGAGGGAAGCTGTGGATCTGAGTACTTAGATTCAAGGGAGGACCTGAGTATTTGCGCTCCCTGGGTCCCCAAGGGGGACTGGGTACCTTGGGCTCCTCGGTCCTGAATGGGAAGCCTGGATGATGGGACAAGGAAATAACTTGAGAATCTAGTATCTGAGCTTGAAGCTTGGATCCTGGGGCCTTATGTGAAACAGGTGTGGGGTCCTTCGGGAAACAACAGGTCAAGACCCTTAAGTTCAGAAGGGGAGCTGGTTCCATGAATCCTGGAAGAGAATGGGGTTCTAGATCCTGGGTGGAGAAAGGAGAGAGGCTACAGGGGATCCCGGGGTTTCCTCCTGTTCTCAGCCCACCTGAGCTCCGCGTCTCCTAGGCCTCAAGCAGGCCACGTGCCTGGCCTACTCCAGAGGCGCCAACCCTGACGTCAAGTCCAAATTCCGGCAGCAGTCACCACTGTCTACGTAAGCTGCCACTCACCGCCCCTACCGCTAATCCCCACTCGCCGTCTGGTGGCCGGCTCCGCCCCAATGCAGCTGCACTTCCACTGGCTCCCACCAAACCTGAGCACCTATACTTCACTGCCACTTGTCCGGAGCGGTGTCAGTCACCTAACAGTTACCCACCCCGCCGCTCAGCCATTGGCTTAGTAGTCAGGACTAGAAAAGGATTCTCGTTAACATGGAAAGCCGCTCCAAACCCAAGCACATCACCCAGAACTAGTCAGGGATTGGGTTACACTAACTGCCAATCTTTAAAAGGACCGCCTTCCGCCTGAATTCATTGGCTTGCGTTCCCGGAGCAAATTGCTAGGCTCCTCCTCCCTGTCCGCGAGACATCTCGAAGCAGTCAATCGGTTCTGAAGCCGCCCGGTGTTTCTGGAACTCCCGCTTTATTGGGCCTCCCGCCTTCTCGGATAGCAGCGATTTGCCAATCTAGAGCCAGCAGCCCGCAGCTTATTGCCTCCTAGAGCTGTCAGTCACGTGGTACCTCCCGCCTATTGCTTCTCGCAGCACTCCGATTGGTCACTCGACTGCAAAGCCCGCGATTGGTGTCCGGGGATCGGTGGCCGCTTCCCGTAGGCCCAGCTGTGCTGTCCATCACAGCGGCGGGAGGAGGCGTCCCTCTCTCCTCTCGTCGTCTTCCCTGCCGCTGGGTTCCCAGAGTGCTCCGCGGCCGTGTGGAGCGAGGCCTTGTTCCCGCGTTGAGCCGCCGCCGCCGCTGCTGCCGCCGCCACCTCCTCCTCCTCCTCCTCCTCAGCTTCAGCCTCCGCGCCAGGCCCGGCCCAGCCGCGCCATGTCGGACTACAGCACGGGAGGACCCCCGCCCGGGCCGCCACCGACCGCCGGCGGGGGCGGGGGTTCTGGGGGCGCCGGTGGAGGCCCTCCACCGGGCCCGCCAGGCGCGGGGGACCGGGGCGGCGGGGGCCCGGGCGGTGGGTCGGCCGGGGCCTCTTCGCAGCCGCCCGGCGGAGGCGGCCCAGGAATTCGCAAGGACGCCTTCGCCGATGCTGTGCAGCGGGCCCGCCAGGTGAGGAGGCCGCGGGCCTGAGGGGCGGGCGGGGGAGGGGGCGGGGTCACGTGCGCGCGCGCGCTGGGTTGCGGGTGAGGGGTCGCCGGGGCCGCCGTGGGTTCACGTGGGGCAGTAGACCGGGGCCTGGGCCGCCCCAGGTGCCTCGAGTGGGGTTCCCCCGCGGGTGACTTCCTGCACGGGGAAGGGGCGTCCGGGGAATTCCTAGGAGCGGTTCCTGGGTGTGCAAGGGCCCCAGAGTGCAGCCCCTCGCTTTGGGTGACCCCCTCCTGCCCCGCCTTGAGACACGCGAAGACGTGCTCCGCCGCCCTGGGAGGAGAGAGTCCACTTTCCCGGAATTTGCCTTAACTTTCCCCCCACCTCCCCATCAGGGCACTAAACTCCGTTTGCCCCCAACCCAGTCCCGTTTAACCCGCTCCCCGGGAGGAACGGATTTTGGGGGAACGAGTGTGGAAAGAGGACCCTTCTGCTGCCAGAGTGGCCAAGCGCTTCGACGACATGGGAAGGGTGGGTGTAGGGGCTCTTTTCGAGGCTAACGGTGGCTTGAAAGCGTCTTGTGTTACCTTTCTGGGGAAGAGGGAGGGTCCCGCCATATATATATTTTTTCCGTCTTAATGACAACATGGAGGCACTACCTGCTGATGGGACTGACCTCCCGGGTGTCTGGGGGGGAGGCCCTTAGAGTGGGACGGCCCTGCCTGGTCTCCTGGGAGCAGACCCCAGCCTCACCTGCGGTTCCAGTGCCTCCAGGGCAGGGAGGGAGGTTGGGAGTCGCTTTCTCGCCCTTCTCACCTCCGGGGGGTTCCATGCGCTTCCTCTGCCCGCCCGCCCGACAGAGACAGACGGGGAGTTGGGCTCCGGGCCGGGCAGGGTAGGGCCCCAGCTGGGCATCCCTAGAGCTTTGGCTCCCGGTGTTAAAAAATTGGAAGAGGTCAAAAGATCCATAATTCTGGTTTGTGTTTCTTCAGAAAACTTGTAGTAATTCCACCACCAGATTCCGGTGTTAAGTGTGTTGGATTGGGGTTTATTTGAAGTTGCTCTTCATGTGGCTAAATTGTAACATGTGTTCCAGAAGGATTTTTTTGTTTTCCTTCAATGAAGGATTCAGATGCCTTGAAGCAAAAACTTTGCTGAGTTTTGTTTCACCAGTGCAGCGATTTCGGGGGAGGGAGATAGTGCCCCTCAGCATCCCAGGAGACCCGGCTACAGCCACACGGCTGGTTCTCTGAGGCCCTCCCTCGTCGGGTTGACCTGGGAACCCTCCGAGGCACCCAGCTTCTTATGCCCCTTTTACTCCTAGGACTAGTTAGTGTGGGTTACTGTCCAGCTGCAAAAAATTTAGGCCAAAATCTCGTCCAGAAAGGGAGTTTTGACATTGCCAGGATAACTCTTGAACCCTGAGGCCTTAGGTGAAAATTCTTTCTAGAATAACTTACCCAACAAGCTCTTTTCTAAATCGGGGAAGCTGACTCCCAGGTCAGACAGCAAGACCAGAGAAGTTCTGAGAAGTTTATTTGAGCTCCCCAAAGAAGTTGCTTTTTGGTGCTAATTCTGTTCTGCTTACAACTTCATTTCTAGATTGCAGCCAAAATTGGAGGTGATGCTGCTACAACAGTGAATAACAGCACTCCAGATTTTGGTTTTGGGGGCCAAAAGAGGCAGTTGGAAGATGGAGGTAACTACCTGCTGGGAGGAAGGGCCAGGGGTAGAGAGTGAGGTGCCTTTGTTTGAATGTGGTTCAGAGGTGGGGGGTGGGGGGGGCACTGCCATTCCGTCTTTTAAAACCTCAGCAATCCCAGCTTTGTTCATTCTTTTTGTTGAGCCACCGTCCTAAGGTATCAGGTGGCTGAGAGGAGAGCAGATTGAGTGTGGCTAGGTCCAACCTGTAAGTTCTCAAGATTGTTCCTCCCATTCTGGTAGGCTGGGGGAAATGCTGTTACCTTTATTGAGCAGCACCCCTCCCCCCCCATAAGTAAAGTGTGACTAGCCCTGGGGCATGTGGCATTACCCATAGTAACCAAAATGATCAACTGGGACCCTGCTACCCAATGCAGGTCCAGTCCTGAGCCAGAAGGATTCAGAAGCCACCATCATTGTTCCCTGTTGTAAAGGGCTTTTTTACCCTTTGTGCTGGCAGCAGAGTTAATGAAGTCTGGCCTCACTTAGGGGTTGGTCTCTGCTACCCTCCTATCTTGGCTCTGATGTTGGGGGTAGCACAAGGGGGGTTGTTTGCCAGGATGTGTGGCACCAGCATCAGATTTGAGGCAGCTGTGGGTGGGTGGGTGGGTGCTGCATTTGACATCCTCTCTCTTTCACAGACCAACCAGAGAGCAAGAAACTGGCATCTCAGGGAGACTGTAAGTCCATTGGGTGACACAGGCAAAGGGCAGCTTCAGAATGTTAGGAGATTGCTAGGAGTTGGGAGCTAGCAGCACTGAACACCTGTCCTTTATAGAAGCTGTAGTGTTCGTCATGTGTGGTTCATGACCTGTGGGGTTCCCATAACACCTGGAACTTGAGGTAGAAATACCTGGTACCTGAACAGTTGTGAGAAGGGTCCGTTGTTTGCCCTGCAATAGTGCTAGTCGCCCCCATGGAGGCAGGAGCACTTGGGGCCAGTGGTATTAGAGGTTCCAGAGAGAAGCCAGGCCAATCTTTCTTTTGGATTTTCTCTCTGCAGCTATCAGTTCTCAACTTGGACCTATCCATCCTCCCCCCAGGTAAGATGTGATTTAAAGAATACGTTGTTTCCTTCTTTGTCAGCTGTCTCTAAACTTTCTTACTGACTTGGGGTTGAAGAGCTCTGTCTTGGGTTCCCACAGCATTTAGAGCTGTTGCACTAGAAAGCAGACTGACAGAGAGAGGTGTTGCCTTGTCTCTGTACTTACTTGTCTTCAGGGCTAGGAGGAGGAGAGGGTTGCAGCACTTTATTGTAATGGCAAATGCACTCTGTTGCTTCCTTTGTCGAGATGGGGATGCTCCAGAAGCACAGGTACCTGTCTTCCTAGACAAGACTGGTTTTCTCATCCATCTGCGCATGTTTGTTCCAGGAGAGAGCTGATGGAGCCTGGGGTGGGGAGGTCTTTTCTACCTTCTTGCTGCCCCATCCCTCCCTCCACCCCAAATGACTTAAGTGAACCTGACATAGAATCTTTTGTGAAAGACCATATTGTTTCTTGTGGAGGGAGGGGTGCAGATATTTTATTAATGATTTATTAGGGAAATTAAATTTAAAAGGTACAAAAAGTTTTTTTACGTCAGCACATGTAAAATGGCTTAATTATGTTGTGTCCCAAGTACTCAGTCTCTCTCTAAGCCAGAGACAGTGCTTCTCCAAGCACTGCCCAGAACAAGCCTCTTGTAGTCTAGGTGGGGGAATAGGCCTCAAGAGGTGGAATGACCTACTGTGAGGAAAGGGAGCCCCCAGCCTCATGCTGTTACATTATTCTTAGGCCTGTTGGGCCTTGATCCCATCATAAGAAGCAGGGTCAGAGGCCAAAATCAGTGGGGCAGTGTGGGGGTGGGGGGGGAGCAGGTGCTTTTACCCCAAGGAGACCCTCAGCTTCTTTCCCATTTGAGACCTTCATTGTCTCTCTTTGCAGGACTTCAATGACAGAGGAGTACAGGGTTCCAGATGGCATGGTGGGACTAAGTGAGTGGGTTACTGTGGCCTGGGGTGCCCATCATACTCACCCCACCCCCATCCTGGGATAGTATCCTGGGAGCCCCTAACAGCCCAGAAGCCTTTGGTCTGAAAGAGCCTGCCCTATTTTGCTCTTACCGGTTCTTTCTGTGCAGAAAGAGTGGTGAAACTCTTGACATGGCTACCACCCCTTTTGAATACTTAATGTGGCCTAAAACCCCACCGTTTACTCAGTGCTGGTTCCTTCCATCAACTCTGCTTTCCTTCTTTCATTTCTTCGTAGTTATCGGCAGAGGAGGTGAACAGATTAACAAAATCCAGCAGGATTCAGGCTGCAAAGTCCAGATCTCTCCAGGTATGAATGAGCCATATTCATGCCAGAATGAGTACTGGGCTTGGGCTGGGCTCTTTGCACTTTAGTGATCTCAGTTTTTATCTTGACAGGTAGATGTGAAATATGAAATGGGTTGGCATTTGTTTATTGAGTGCCTTCTGTGTACCAGGGTTACTGTAGTATCTCCACTATTCAGCACCTTAATGTGTAGCTGTGCCTTTTTATTCATTTTACAGGTTGGGGGAGGGCTGAGGAGGAAGATCTAGAATTGAACACAGGGAGCCTCATTCAAGATCTGCTTTGAACCATTATGCTAGGTTGCCACCTGAAGCAAAACACCTCGTGAAAACCAGACAGGAATATGGGAAGCAGGAAGGTGTATGAAAGAAAAGCTTTGAGGGCAGGCCTGGGTTTGAATTGCCTTCCTGTAGCAGAGTGGAGTTTGTTGACTACAGGGTATGCACTTGATTGTCAGCGGTAGCAAGAATAGCCCAGGGTTTGGACCTTCCAGAACCTTCCTCTTTTTCCATCTATTACTCTAAAAGTTCTGCCTCCTTTATTGGACTTCTAGCTTCCTGACCTTGGCCTTGTATAGCACAGCCTCCCAGGTGTTTAGGGAGATAAATTGGTTTATTAGGCTGCTAAATGGTGGCAGAAGTGGCTGGTGATTGTTCTAGAAGTTTCTTCATCTCCACTAAAGGCTTCTCCAGGGTCTGTAGGCCTTGGAAGGCACTGACCCTATCTCCTCTTCTCTCCAGACAGTGGTGGCCTCCCTGAGCGCAGTGTGTCCTTGACAGGAGCCCCAGAATCCGTCCAGTAAGTGACTGGCTGGGCCTGTCATTGTGATGGAAGTGGGCAGAAGTCCTTTTGATCCCTTTGAAAGTTGGGGGTGACTTCCTCACCATGTCCCTGCACTCCAGCCTCAGAGACTATAATACTCTTCTTCCTCGTTATCTGTCAGACCCATGTGTTGGAATCATCTTTGCTTTGAGTTGGGGGAGGGGAGGTTGCCAGGCCTGGACTTTTTCAAGTGATAGCACCCCATTCTCCCCCTTTCCAGGAAAGCAAAGATGATGTTGGATGACATTGTCTCTCGGGGTCGTGGGGGCCCCCCAGGACAGTTCCATGACAACGCCAACGGGGGCCAGAATGGCACAGTGCAGGAGATAATGATCCCTGCAGGGAAGGCTGGCCTGGTCATCGGCAAAGGCGGGGAGACTATTAAGCAGCTACAGGTGAGGGGGTGGAGTGGAGAACAGAGTTTCCTTCCATCCCAAGAAAATACACATGCGCACACACACACAGACAAGCTACCTTGCTGGTCTTTTACCCTTCTTGATCATGGATCCTGCCCCAACGTTCACTAGTATCCAGAAAGTTCTTTGAAAGTTCCGCACTGACCATCAACGTTGGTTTTAAAGGAACGAGCTGGAGTAAAGATGATTTTAATTCAAGATGGTTCCCAGAATACAAACGTGGACAAGCCTCTACGGATCATTGGGGATCCTTACAAAGTGCAAGTGAGTGTGCCATACAGGTGATGGTGGTGGTTTCTAGAGAAATGAAAAAGAAAGCCAGTGGGCTGGTTGGAAATTTGGATGAAAGTAGAAAGGTTTTTAAGAGCACTGGGCTTTTAAGTTAGCCCATGGTTTGTGTTTTTATATTGAATTCTCCCTCCCAGTGGTTTGTACATAAGGAAGTGGCCTAACTGGTCCTTTGTTTTCTCATCTGGAAAATGGAGGTGCCGGCTGTGTCTGCCTCTCAAGTGACAGATATAGACCTCAGCCCCTGTGTTGGTCCTTAGCTTAGGCCCTGGGATTCCTGAGTTTGTGAGAAGCTAGGGTTGCATTGGGGGGAGGGGGGGCGTGGCAGAGCTTGCCATGTGCACCATACTCTGTGTCTTTGTAGCAAGCCTGTGAGATGGTGATGGACATCCTTCGTGAGCGTGACCAGGGTGGCTTTGGGGACCGGAATGAGTATGGATCCCGGATTGGCGGAGGCATTGATGTATGTGCAGGCCTACCTGAGAAGATGGAGGGCTGTGGGAATAGGGGGCTCTTCATGTCTAGTAGACAGCAAAAACTGGCCCTCTTCTTTCCTCAGGTGCCAGTGCCTAGGCATTCTGTTGGTGTGGTCATTGGCCGGAGTGGAGAGATGATTAAGAAGATCCAGAATGATGCTGGTGTGCGAATCCAATTTAAACAAGGTCAGGGCTGAGGCATGTGAAGGTGTTGGCCAGTCCTGTCCTCTTTTAAGATCACCATGAGAATCCACTGTAGGCAGCTTGGCACCATGGTTAAACTGCTGAGATTCTTTGCGGTGCCTTATCACTCCTAGATCTTGTCACTTTCTTTTGTGGGACAGCCCCATGAGAGAGTTGGTGATGGGAAGACTTTCTGTGTTTTCCTTTCCTGTTGAATTTACCTCTTACCTTTCCCCCACCGATCAGTGGCACATCCTGACAGGGCAGCCTGGATAACTTGAGCACTGGGTTGGATCAGACCACTATCTCAACTTTGGGCTCCTGCTAAGCCTGTGAGAGTCTCTAAGGGCAGGTCTTTGGGGAAGAGGGGACTTCTCTGCTGCTTTTCAGAGATTTGTTGTTCTCGGTTCTATAAAATGCATGTGTTAGGTCTGGGGGTTCCAATTGCAGAAAGAAACCACAGTCTTCTCCTGCCGAGCTGGTCTGTTTCCTTCTCTGAGGACATGGGGCTAGCCTGCCCACCTCATTTCTCACTCCTGAGTACATGGAGTACAGCGATTAAGCCCTGAGTCCGAAATGTCTCAGACACCTAGCATGGCACAGTGCTATCCTGAGGAGGTGGTGGTTTGGAGTTATGCTTCTCTTTTAAATCTGTGTCTCCGCTCTCTGGGTGCTGGCCTCAGATGATGGAACAGGTCCTGAGAAGATAGCTCATATAATGGGGCCCCCAGATCGTTGTGAGCACGCGGCACGAATTATCAATGACCTCCTCCAGAGCCTTAGGGTAGGTGGCATGGGGTAGGTGAGAAGAGCTGGTGGGGGCAGAGGGGACAGGCCTGGCATCCTGCATTCATTTCCATCTCCGTCTTACAGAGCGGTCCCCCAGGCCCTCCAGGGGGTCCTGGCATGCCCCCAGGGGGCCGTGGCCGAGGAAGAGGCCAAGGCAACTGGGGCCCACCTGGCGGGGAGATGACCTTCTCCATCCCCACTCACAAATGTGGGCTAGTCATCGGCCGAGGTGAGTAGGCCTCTTCCTACCCTTTGTCCCTCACCCATACTCTCCTTCCACTCTCCCTTCACTGCCTGTGTACCCTCAGGTGGCGAGAATGTGAAAGCCATAAACCAGCAGACAGGCGCCTTTGTAGAGATCTCCCGGCAGCTGCCACCCAACGGGGACCCCAACTTCAAACTATTCATTATTCGGGGCTCACCCCAGCAAATTGACCACGCCAAGCAGCTCATTGAGGAAAAGATTGAGGTGGGCTCGTGGAGGGCTTTGGGAGCCTGGGCCTGGGTCTGGCTCCTGTCTCTCACCTACTGACCTTGTTCCATTCTCCTTCCTGTAGGGTCCCCTCTGCCCAGTTGGACCAGGCCCAGGAGGACCAGGCCCTGCCGGCCCAATGGGGCCTTTCAATCCTGGACCCTTCAATCAGGGGCCACCAGGGGCTCCCCCTCAGTGAGTATTCCCTCTTAGCTGCCTGGTATTTGGGGCACAACGGTCAATACGCAGGCAAGAAGAATGACAGGCCCTATTTTTTTCCATTCATCACCAAGGGGTCCTTCCCCATCTTTAAGAAGCAGTGATTATTCGGGACCCAAAGATGATCCAGCCCAGCCCTCTGTTTCATAGATGCCATCTTTTACAAGATACTATAGGTGTTAAATTTAGGAGGCTTTGTTTCACAGCCTCTGTCTTAATGCATTGTTAGTTTCCTCACACCTTTCTCTGAGTCTCCTTCTACTAGTTGTTTACTCCTGCAGAGAATCAGCCTGGACTCATGTTTTTCCTCTCTTTTTCATCCTGCAGTGCTGGGGGTCCCCCTCCTCACCAGTACCCACCCCAGGGCTGGGGCAATACCTATCCCCAGTGGCAACCACCTGCTCCTCATGACCCGAGTAAGTAAAGCTGCCCATTTGAGGGGTAGCACAGGGTCTGGGCACAGGACTGGCTTTCTGTGTCACCCCTCAGCCTGCATTACCCTCTTCTGGCAGATAAAGCCGCCGCAGCTGCCGCAGATCCCAATGCAGCCTGGGCCGCCTACTACTCACACTACTACCAGCAGCCCCCAGGCCCCGTGCCTGGACCCGCACCTGCCCCTGCAGCTCCACCTGCCCAAGGCGAGCCTCCTCAACCCCCACCTGCTGGCCAGTCAGACTACACTAAGGCCTGGGAAGAGTATTACAAAAAGATCGGTGAGTGTGGGCCACTGCATGGGCTCAAGTCAGCCAGAGGGGCAGAGGAGGGCAGCTTTGTCCCCTTGCTTTCCTCTTACCTTGGTGCCTGCCTCCTGCAGGTCAGCAGCCCCAGCAGCCTGGAGCTCCCCCACAGCAGGACTACACAAAGGCCTGGGAGGAGTACTACAAGAAGCAGGGTGAGTTACACACAAAAAAAGAAAAAAGTAACGGGGGTGTAACTGCAATATAGGGAATGTGGTCATTGTTGCCATCATTTTGTATGTTGGCACGGGAATTAGATTTAGTATAGCTATCACATTGTAAGGAGCTTAAATGGAAAGTTGCTACAGTACACTTAAAACTAATACAATATTGTATGTTGACTATACTTGAACTTTTTTTAAAAACAAGCTGAGCTAGTGGGGCCTGAGGCAGGGCAGGCAGGGCCCACTCTTACCCAGCCCTCACTCACCCTCTGTTCCCAACAGCTCAAGTGGCCACTGGAGGGGGTCCAGGAGCACCCCCAGGTTCTCAGCCAGACTACAGCGCCGCCTGGGCTGAATACTACCGACAGCAAGCAGCTTACTACGGACAGACCCCAGGTCCTGGCGGCCCCCAGCCTCCACCCACACAGCAGGGACAGCAGCAGGCAAGTGGGAATTGCCACCCTCCTCCTCCTCCTTTTTCCTTCCAACCCCCAGCCACCGTTCATCCTGCCTTAGTGGGTAGCGCCGGAAATCCCTTCCCCTGCGGGGTGTGTCCTTGATGCCTGCAGCGGGGGCCGTGTGGCTGGAGGTCTCCGGGAGTCCCCATGAGCCAGGGGAAGTGTGCGCTGGGTCCAGAGGTTAAAGAAGAGGCCTCCCTCCGCCGGCTCGCTTGTTCCTGTGTAATGCTGTCGTGATGCTGGGGGAGAGTGTGAGACATAAAAGGTGGAACTGTTGAACTGGTGGGTAGTCCTGGGGGTGGGGGGCAGGCCAGCCACTGAAACGTTGGTCACCAACCTGTCTGCTAACTCAAAGCCTGGCCACTTGGGAAGAAAATGGATAATTTTCCCCTCTCTGCATTACTTTTTTGGCTTTTGTTCTTTTTGTTTTTAAACCCACGATCTTCTCCCTGACTGTGTCCAAGTGACTGTTCGCAGGCAGCCCCAGCATGGGGTGGCCCTGGCTCCAGCAGGGACACGGGAAGCCTGCCAAGGAGACCGGCCTGGGAGCCCCTCTGCTCCACCTGGGTTTGGCCTCTGCTCCCATGTCCATGCCTGTGTCCCGGTCTTGTCTGTGAAGTGGGCATGATGATCGCTGCCACCTTCCAACCTACCTCACAGGGGTGTTGTGGGGACACCGTGATCTCTGAGATTGTTCATGTTGTGATGCGCCGGGAGCCACCGCTTTCTCCCTTGCAAACCCTAACTTCACTTCTCTCTTCTGCGGCCCCTGCTTCTCTCCTTCTTGCCTTTATGTCACTCTTTCTTCTCTTCCTCCTCCATTAAGGAGCCACTCTGACTTCAGCCGAGTCCCCGGAACACTTGACTAGACAGTCACAGGCATATCCTGCTAGCCACCTGTTCGGGAGAGGGGCTTCCTGGCCCCCTCCTTTCCATCCCCCAGTCTCCTGCCCCTGCCTCCCCCTCCCCGTAGTGACCAATTCCTCTCTTCCCTCTCCGCAGGCTCAATGAATCGAATGAATGTGAACTTCTTCATCTGTGAAAATTCTTTTTATTTGTTTTGTTTGGGGGATTAATGGGCCTTTTTTGTTTTGTTTTGTTTTGTTTTTTTTCCCATTTGTTAGGTGAGAGAGCGATGGCTGCTATTGCTATTGGGATACGGGGGAGCCCTCTCTGAGTGGCTTGGAGGTCTGTGCTGGCTCTCGCTCTCTCGCTCATTCTGTGTCTCACATGCTTTTTTTCTTTCTAAATTGGGATCCTTCATGTTGAGCCAACCATAGAAGATAGTGAGAACTAAATCTCTGCCAAAAAGTTTTTTTTTTTTAATAAAAGAAAGTAAAACAAAACCTATAAAATTATATATATATATATATAAATTTCTATACCCCACCCTTCCTGAAACTGCTTCTTTCAAGGGAAAGAAATTCATTTTCTCCCTACCACTCTTAGCCCTCTTCATGTTTTTAAAATAAACTTCTAAAAAGGAAAAAAAGTCAATCTTGCTATTGCTTTTCTTTTCTTTCTTTCTTATTTTTTTAAGTTAGAGTTGGAACATTCCTTGGACCAGGTGTTAATATTGCAGGAAACCACCTCTCTCCCCACCCCTCCCCCACCCCACATCAGTTGAGCACCTCGGCCTCTCTGCTCCTCTCGCTCTTCCTTCTGGCCTAGCTCGGCTTCCCGCAGCCCCTTCCTCCTGCGCCCTCTCTCCCAGGACTGGTCTGTCATGTTTCATCTGTTCAGGAGGACATTGAAACTGCAAACAAATTGAGAACAAAAAAAAAAAAAAAAAAATTGTATGGCAGTTTTTACTTTTTATCGCTCGTTTTTAACTTCACAAATAAATGATAACAAAACCTCCCCATGTCTTTGGGTGCCGTCTCTCTTTCTCTGTCCCCCCACCTGACCCTGTAGAGTTTTGAAGCAAATGTTTGTTCTTTATAGATGTTGTAAAAGCCTGATAATGGTGATTGGAAATTATAAGCTTTGTGTTGTGTTTTTTTTTTTTTTAAACAAAACAAATTATAAGAGAAAATAGTTTTCTGCAGGCACGTTGTACTTTCCTATAACTTTTCTTCCCCGCCCATTTTTTTTCTTTTTTTCTTTTTTCTTTTTTTTTTTTTTTTTCTGGTTAAATAAAGAGCTTTTTTGTCTATAACTGTGCTGGACGCAATTGTGTTTGTACAGGAACAAGGCTCGGCCTGTGAGAGTGGGGTACAAGCCTCCTCCCAAAGACTGTTCTCTGATTTTGTTTTGGGAGGGAGAAGCAAGCCGCACCCCTGTGGTACTCCCCCCATTCTGTTCTCTCTGGGAACTTGGGGAGCAAAGCACCCAGGATGATCCCCAGGGACAGGTGTTCCCATGGATGCTTCCTACCACCACAGCAAACCCATGGCCCTGCCTCATGGGAGTCGTCCTGGCTTTGCTGCCTGCTCTCATGAGAGAGCCCTTGTTGGAAACCTATCCTGTCCAAGGAAATGGCATCGTTAAGAGCTTGGGGGCAGGCCAGGCCTTTCAAAGATGAGGTCAGGAGATGGGAGAGTGAACTAAGGGGCCACTTGAACTGTCCAGTGTAGGGGCAGTTATCTTGAAGCATACTGTGTAGCAAGAGTGTCCCATTTGGACTTATAGTTGAATACTTAACACTTAAAAATCATGTTTCACTATCAGAATCTGGAGGTTTAAATGGTAGCACCAAGCAGGAGATTGCAACAGTGCTGCCTCTAGAGGGGGCGGGGGTGGGGGGCATTCACAGCCCTGTGATCTTCCACATTTGTTAGGAACCTGTCCCTGTGGGAATGTTCATTGGTGGCCCCCAGGAAGTCCACATGGCATAGAAGGCCGGGAAGGGGGATACTGTTACTCTGGGGACACGGCTTAGCTAGAACCTTAGGCTCCCCTCATGGACACCATACCTCAAACACCACACCCTCTTCTGAGCCCTCTTATGGTTCTGGGGTGAAGGAAGAGTCAACCCCCTGCCATCTCACTATAGGCTTTAAATGACAGAGCAGCGCTTAGCGAAAATGTTTTCTGGAGCTACTTCTGTCAAGATTTAGAGGGGTTGGGGGAGCAAAGGGAGAAGAAATTGGGACAACTGTAACAGCATAATCAATAAAGATTTAGAGGGGTCAGTTCTTAGTCATAGCTGTGTCAATTGCCCTCCACCCCAACGGCAAGGGGGAAACCAATCTGCAGGCCTCTCTTAACTCACAGGGAAAATAATCAGGTATAGTGCATGGCCTTACTAGAGAGGGAAGAGGGAAATGGGTCAGGAAGACTGGAATTAGACAAGATTTCACATTACTGCCGGCTACTCAGCCACAAAAGCTGTACAGAGATGCTGTCCCTCCAAATAGGCCATAGTGAAGGAGGCAGGAAGAATCACCCACCTACTAGGCCTCCCATCCCATCCATGGTCACAGTTCTGCAGGCATTGTTGTCTCTTTTAGCCTAAGGTCATGTTCCTACATCAGTTCAGTGATGGGAACATCACCCAAGTTTCCCATCTTCCTAACAATGAAAAGTATAGGAATTGCGTGGGTTGCTTTGAGAATTATCTCTACTCCTTGGGAATCTATATGGTTTTGAATTGAACTGTGGTTAACCAGTTATCGTAATCTCATGTTTTGTAGGTATGCTTTAACATGTATTTACTTTTGTGGTTTTGGAACCAAATCATTCTGTTTAGACCTTAAATGTCTTAACTGCAAGGCTGTAGCCTGCACCTGTGCTGTTTGATGGAGGAAATGGAATTCCCTAATATCCTCTGGGTCACAACATGGTCTTGTGCTGTTTAAGTTGGGTCTGCCCTCTGGAGGCTAGGGAGCAAGCTTGGGGTACTTAGTTTGCTTAGAAGAAGGCTCTGCTGGTAGAAGGTCAAGATGGGCTCACACAGGGCGTAGTGCATCTTGAGGTGGACAGCCGATTCACTCGCTGTCAGCCACCTGGTGCTCCAACTGGCCATGGCATAACTCTCTCCCGACCATTGTCTCTACAGAGCAGCCAAACCATAACCATGTTAGGGGTGTGGCTCACCTAGGCACCCAGAAAAGGGGCTGGGTGAGGAAGAGATGGTTTGGTGGCCCCTGTGAGGGTATGTAAAGAGTAATCTGGTTCCCTGGGTCCTTTTTATACTTTCAGGTTTTTGTCTTATGTGTACTTATCTTTTTGCATAAGTAGGGCATTTGTAGAGCTCATAAGCCAAACAACACAAACAGTAAAAAGTGAAACACACCTCAATCTCCCAGGCCACCCAGTTTTACCCTTCCTGGAGACAACCAAATATTCTGTTTCTCCTATGTCCTGTAGCTATTGTGGGCATAAAATGTGCAAGCAAATCCAGTTCTGATACCCTTTTTCCCTCTTTTCCTTTTTTCTCCTTTTTTATGGAAGGTAAAGACTGAGTTGCCCTTGACTTTTATTCACTCCATATAACTAGAGATGATTCCATATTGACACACAGGGGATTCCTAATTCTTTTTAACCACTATGTAGTAGTCTGTATGGATGTTTGATAATTAATCGTTGGTGGGAACTTAGATTAAAATATTCCTTTTAAGATACAATTTAATACAATCCTCACTTGCCTTCCTCTTGCTCACATGCTCACTTAGGGAAGGTAGGAGAGTCCCCAGCTCACTAGTGGCCACATCACTGGTCTACCTTCGTCAGTGGCCCTGAACCACTTCAGGGAAACCTTCCTGAATCATGATGGCCACCCACTGAAAGGAAGCCCCACCACCTCCTAGTTGTCCAGAATTTCCTTGTAAAAGAGAATCCAAAAGCATATTAAAAGTAATTACAACCAAGTGGGATTCATTCCAGGAAAGCAAGGATGGTTTAGTACAATCTATTGGGATATCTTACGAAAAAGGCATTTTCATGAAAAAGAGGGTAGTTGAAAAACTTCATGCATTCTGGATTTTTTTGGTTTAAGATTTTATTTTCAGAGAAGGGGGGAGGGAGAGAGAAAGAGGAAGAGAAACATTAATGTGTGAGAGAAAGATCAGTTGGCTACCTCTCACACACTCCCAACCATGGGCCTGGCCTGCAACCCAGGGATGTGCCCCAACAGGGAATCAAACCAGCAACCCTTCAGATCACAGACCAGCGCTCAATCCACCGAGCCACACTAGCCACAGCAACATTCTGGATTTAAAAAAAAAAAAAAAAAAGGGTAGGAGAGCACCCTCCCTCTCCTTAGCACTGCCCTGGCCTTCCCCTTCTCCCTTCTTCCTGTTCTTTCCCCCTGGCTCATTACTTTGCCTTTCTCTCTCTTGAGCTTCAAAAGCCCTTTTGCTTTTGTAACTTGTTTCCCGAGCCTACATAGCCTAGCTGGCTCACTTCTACTACCTCTGTAACTTTCTAAATATTTTCTCTTACAACTAAAAAAAAAAAATGGTAGGAATTGATAAATATATCCTTAGCCAAAACTTAATAGATATTTGCTTTCCCATTATTGATAGGAATAAGACAAATGCCCACTCTTGGCCACTATGAGTTGGTAAGGTTGGAGAGGATTAGCTAAAGCAAAGGATTAAGAAAGGCAATTTAACAAATCTAAATTTGAAATAAGCAGGTAAAACCATACTTGTTTGTAGATGATACGATATTTCTGGAAAACTCCAAATCAACTGATAAACTAGTACAGACTTAAAATAATTTGATAAAGTAACAATGTAGCATTGACGTACAGAAGTCAACAACCAAAATGTATACAAAAATCACTTTAGGAAAGAGTGCTGCATTTGTATCACCAACAAAAATAAAATACAAAATAGGCCAAACTTTTCCAAAATTATGAAAAATCTTAATGATAATCAAGGGAAACTAGAATAAAATATTCCTAAGAAGGCTTGGGACAAAAGGAAGATCTAAATGTTCCTGGAAAGGAAGACTACTATAAAAGGAGCTAAGAGTTCTTAATTAGTTTATAATGTCATTTAACGTGATAAGATTTTTTTAGTCGAGTTGAGCTGCTTCTAACATTCATATCCAAAAACAAGCAGGAGTGACCAGAAGAACCTAGGGAGGAACAACTAACTGGATTGCAATTTGGAGAAACAGCATATTGAATCCTCACCTCATTCCAAAAACTAGAATAAGTTCCAAATGGATCAGAGATGTACTGTATATGTAAGAAATAAGGTCACACAAGTACTAAATAAACCACAAAAGAATTCCCTTATAAATCTAGTATGGCGGGGTGGGGGTGGGGTGCAGCAACTATATCTCAAAATTCAAAAGAAATAACACAAAATACTGATAAATTTGATGAAAATTTAAGATAACTTATCTCAAAATCCAAAAGAAATAACACAAAATATTGATAAATTTGATGAAAATTTAAGATAACTTTTGCATGGCAAAAGAATAAAGCCAACTCAAAAGATAATTGACAAACTGGCAAAGAAGGAGTACTTGCAAACATACCACAAAGAGTTAATAACCCTAATATATAAAGAATTCCTGGTAATCAAGACCAACAATCTTCAATTTTTAGGGGAAAAAAAAAACAGCAAAAGATACGAATGCACAGAAGAAATGAACCTTAAACTTTGGAAGATGTTCAACTTTACTCATAGTAAGAGTGAGTAATGCCCACTTAAAACTACATCAAAACACCATTTCACACCTAAGCAGGTTGACAAACATCCAAAATTTGGGCAGCATTCTCTGTTGGCTGTGAGGAAATGGGTACTGTTATCTATTGCTGGTGACACATACAAGAATCAAACAGTGAATGCGAAAGTGGAAATACAAATATTCTCTCTCTCTCATTCTCTCTCTCTCTCTCTCCCTCTTTCTCTCTAAAATCAATTTTTTTAATACTTGCAAAAGGAAACCCAGAAGAACAAATCAGAAACTAAAGTAAGTGCTTGTTGATGGGGAAAGAGGACACAATTTGGTGGTGGATGGGAATAAATGGTAATGAGCTCTCTCTGCATATACTTTTTTCCTATGGCTTTGACTTTGATCATTAAATAATTTACAATTCTGAAATTCTAAAAAGCAATCCTTAAATATAAAAAACCAAATTGAAATAAATGTACCCAACTGTGTATCAATACCAGCCATAACTACATAGAGAAAATGATTTTTCCAGGTGACCCAATAGTTTTTACTATATCCATAGTAAGATAGTAGGAAAACCAGAGCTGCAAATAAAGAAATCTTCATTTGGTAGTTTTATTCTTTTTTTATTTAATTTAAAAATGTTACTGATTTTAGAGAAAGGAAGGAAGAGACAGATAGATAAACATCAGTTTGTTCACTTGTTTATACCTTCAATGGTTGATTCTTGTATGTGTCCTGACCAAGGATTGAACCCTAACCCTTAATATATCTGGATGACACACCAACCAAAAGAGCTACCTGTCCAGGGTCTTGGTAGTTTTAGCCTTAGTTGTTAATATTGATACATTATTTGGAAACTATTTTGCATCTACTGGGATTACACAAGTGAGTATGTTCATGGTATTAGGAACCAAAATTTTTAGGAAAAAAGAAGTAAAAATGTTGTGATGTTAAGTGTGAGCTGGAAATAACAGTATGAGCTTCGTGATTTTTTTTCCTTTCAAAAATGTATGTTTCCTAGCTCTGTGCATTGGAAAATCCTGGAAGCAATGACAACCCAGAAACAATGACCACCTCTGGCACATAGACTGGGTACCATACAAAAAGTGCTCCTTGGAGAAGTGCCCCATTCCAGCACTGGGCAGGAAATGTGAAAGGTGGGTGTGGAAAGTCTTACGTCAGAAAGCAAATTTTTAAAAGAACTTTTGTCCTTTTTGACAAAAAGACACAAGTGACGGTATGAAAGGGTTCCTCTTCTATAAAGAGATGCCAACTTGAGCACCAACAAGAAAAGACTACACTTGATTGACACACATTAAATATATGAAGACCCATGAGTTCATATGATGAGAGAGAACAAAGCAAAGGAAAATGAAATAATGAAACTCATTGTCACCATTGGAAAGAACCAGGACACAAAAACCCTGGTTTGAAAATTGGCCATTAAAGGGAAAGGAAGCATTTGTGCCACCTGTCTGGTAGGAAGTATATTTCAGGCTAACCAAATAGCCCTCATTGCGATAGAAATTTCTTCTTGAGGGATGAATTCCAGGTAATCAATGTAGGAAAAAATTACCAGAAAAGAAAATTATGAAATCATGAAATAAAAGGTTGATGGGCATATTACCAAAGTCACTATCTGACCTTGTAGATTGTTTTGGGCTACCACAACAAAATATCACAGACTGGGTGACTCAAACACAAGAATTCTATTTTCTCACAGTTCTGAAGGCTGGACGTCCAAAATCAAGGTGAAAGGCCAGTTTCTTCGGAAGCCTCTCTCCTTGGCCTGTAGATGGCTGTCTTCTCCTTGGGTCTTCGGTAGTCTTCCCTCTATTTTGAACACTTCTTTTAAGGGCAGACATCAGACTGGATAAGTGGCCACCTAAGTGACTTATTTTAACTCAATCATCTTAAAAGCCCTGTCTCCAAATAGTCACATAGGGGCTAGGACCTGAGCATATAGATTGGAGGAGGGGCATAATTCAGGTTCAGACAGACCCTTTACTAAGAGCGTAGCAAGCAGGCATGAAGGAGCCTCCTGAGAATAATCACAGCACTGGACACCGAACTCACACTGAGTCATTCATGTACCAGCTGGCAGAGGAGGAAGCAGCCCACTGAGGAAGAGAGAGTATCACAGCCCTGCATTGTCAGAATTGGACAGAAGAACACCTCTGGCCCTTTCCAGCACGGAGCCATGGTCAACTCTGGGATAACTGCTGCAAGCACCACAAGGTCGGGCCCCAACCACAAAGCAGGGAACGCCCTGCTGCCGGCAGTAAGATTGGCCCCCACCACATATGCACTGTCTGCATGCAGGGAGCCAACAAGAAATACTATGTCTGGAGGCTCTAAGTTTTGTAGGTACAAAACAAGGATTAGTGATGTTGTCTACAATGCATCGAACAACAAACTGATCTGAACCAAGACCCTGGTCAAGAACTGCATAGTGCTGGTTGCCAGCACACCATACAAACAGTGGTACAAATCCTGCTCTGCATTGCCCCTGGGCCACAAAAAGGAGGCCACGCTGGCTCCTGAGGATGAAGAGATTTTGGGGTTCAAAGAGATTTTTAAACAAAAAATGGCTCTGGCCCTGGCTGGTGGCACAGTGGATAAGATGCCAGCCTACACACCCAATGGTGGCTGGTTTGATTCCCAGTCAGGGCACATAACCAGGCTGTAAGCCAGGTCCGTAGCTGGAGGCAGGTGAAAGGCAACCATACATCGATGTCTCTCTCCCTCTTTGCCACCCTCCCTCCCCCTCTCCCTAAAAATAATAAGATATTTAAAAATAAATAAAAAACGATCAAAGAAAATTCAGAAGAAATAAGAGGAAAGGGAAAAGAATGCCACAATCAGCCATATTCTTAAGGAGAACTCCCAGCAGGCTAGCTTCTTGCATGCATGGCTCCAAGGCCAGGCCAATGTGGCCATGCAGATGGCCTTGTGCCAGAGGGCAGGGAGCTGGAGGTCTAGCTGAGGAAAACCAAGGCCTGGAAAAGCAATTAAACCTTCCTTGTTCCTATCTTAGCTCATGTAATAAAGGTGTTTATTGTTCTAAAATAATAAAGACACAACATTCTGTTTTTGCCGAACTTCTCAAGTCCTCCTGGATTTCAGTAAACATTCAGGAACCTGACTCCTCTTAACACATATGGACACATTTAAACAACAAACCAGCTATGGCAAAGAGACAATTAAGCATGCAAGCTACCTGCTAGAATGCCTATGAAGTGCACTTAGTAAAAGCCATCTGAATCCTGAACCAGACTCTAGACACTACCAATTTACAGGAGATATAGAGAAGGACAAGGCAGAAAAAATTACTTTGCAGCCAGCAAAATCCAAACTATGCAAAATAAGGAGAACCAGCGACTTGGCTTTTTCAATGAATAAAATTGCAAGGAAACAAAAGCAACAGAGGTGGAAAGAGTGCCTATTGATGGGAAGGAATGTCAGAGACATAGCCAATTGCAGTGGGTCAACCTTATGTAAATCCTGATTAGAACAAGGTGTGAAAAGAAAAGGTTTTGAGATGTTCATGGAAATTTGAATATGATTGGTTATTTGATGACATTAAGGTGTGATCATGGAAGTGCTACAGTTTTATAAGTCATCTTTTAGAAATTATATACTTCCCTGGCTGGTGTGGCTCAGTGGATTGAGTGCCTGCCTGTGAATGGCATGGCTGCTGGTTCCATTCCCAGTCAGGGCACATGCCTGGGTTGCAGGCCAGGCCTCTGGTTGGGGCATACAAGAGGCAGCTAACTAATCTTTCTCTCTCGCATGGATGTTTCTCTCTCTCTCTAGCTCCCTCCCTTCCCCTCTCTCTGGAAATAAATACATAAATAAAATCTTATAATGAAAATATATACTGAAATATTTATAGACTTTAAAAAGTGCAAAACATGTTGAACCTAAATCTAAGCACATCTGTAGTTAACTTTCAGTGTACAGGGCAGACAAGGGCTAGAAGGAGACAAGGTAAACAGTGCTCAAAGGAAGGAAGCACAGGGACAAATCCCAAACTTGAGATGTTGTACAGTAACTGCCCCAGATTTTCAGTGGGTCAAGGGCAGTAAGCAGGGAAGACAGCCTGCCTTGGATTAGGAAAGATCTAGCAACGTGTGGACCTGGTTTTACTCCGAAATCTAACCAGCTAGGAATCAAAGCAACATTTTTCAGATTCTGGGGAAATGCAAATAAGGACTGGGCATCAAATGGTCTCCAGGAATTAATGGCAATCGCCTTGGCAGTGTGTGGGTGGTTCGGTAAGGCAGTGCCCATAACGGGAGCTGGGATGTGCTTCCAAACATATAATGGGCAGTCACAACAAGACATTTTGTGACAGATAAAAAGTAAATGTGGCCAAACCTCCATACTAGTTTGATCTGGGTAGATGGAGTCCTTAGGCTGTTCCAATTCTGTGCATTTTGAAATCTGATATCACAAAAGTACCAAAGATGTCCTTTGTTGGCTCTTCCACTCAAGGGAGCATAGTACACACAAAGGCATCAGCTCTTCTCCCTCCGAGTGGTGGTACCTTCATGCTGTCCCGCGCTTCCAAGCTTCCCCAGGCTTTGCAGGTAAACATTCATTGGTCATTGGCGTTTCACTGCCAGCACTGTTATTTTTAGACTTCGAATTCCATCAGCTTCCTTTTTCTACTTATTTTTTAAAAGGGCAGTGATATCACTTAGGTAAATGGGAAGTGCATGTCAGTTGCCTTGAAAGTAACTGTAAACCAAATACATAACAATGCTAATAGCCTGGTTTTGATGTCAAATGAAGGTCGAATAAGATGTTGCCCTTTGGGGTAACGTATAGGGGAAACTTTTCTATCATCTTGGCAATGTCCTGTGAGGTCATAATTAATAGACTTTTAAAAAATACATGATTATTTTTAAATGTGCTTCCATGAACCCCCTAAAATCATCTTTTGTCCCCTAGGGCAGGTGACAACTTTGGGAGAAATATCGTCCCAGATAAATGGGCCTCCTAACCCTGGGCATTTGTTTTAGTGCAACCTGTTTACAATGATCAGTTACACATGGCTTGTCTGGTCCTCTCCTCCAGGCCTGAGCAGAGTACACCCTGGGGGCTTCCTGTGTATTCATCTGACATACAATGCCCGCCACCAAAGGCTAGGCCAGACTCTGAATCCAGTCCTGTCTCTACTACCTGAATAATGTGACCCTGGGCAAAAACAAAACAAAACAAAACAAAACACTCAGGACCAGTACTATTGGGACATACAGACCCTGTGTTACCAAGTCAGGTGATTTATCAAGAGAAGCTGATGATTTTGATGTGGCATCTCCTGATTTTTTAAAGTAAGCTGCTAGTTTAAAAATGGCCAAAAGTACCCTGGCTGGTGTTGGCTCAGTGGGTTGAGTGCTGGCCTGTGAACTGAAAGGTCACCAGTTCAATTCCCAGTCAGGGCCCATGCCTGGGTGTGAGCCAGGTCCCCAGTTGGGGGCTTGCAAGAGGCAACCACACACTGATGTTTATCTCCTCTCCTTCTTTACCCTCTCTCTAAAAATAAACAAATTAAAAATACATATTTTTAATGGACAAAAGCTCTAGAGTCCAAATTAAACACATCATTGGATTAAATAAGGCCCAAAGTCTGGGAGTTTGTAGCTTCTGTTCCAAGACTTTTTGACTACTGTGGAGTCCATTCATCTGGCATTTGTGGCTGGGAGCCTACTTTGGAACAGCCTCCCGCCCAGGACTGAAGAGGGCAGAGAAGTCCAGAATTGCTCTAAAGGAGGTACGAACAAAGGTCAGGGCCCCACTCGCCCTGGGGTAGCTGTTCAGGTCCAGCAACCTTTGTTTGATTTCAGCCTGGACTTCTTTGAAGACATTTCAACAAATCCAACAAAAGCCTGGAGGCCTACAGTCTGCCTCAGTTTCTCTTTTACTGCTCCCCTGTTTCCAAATGCTCCAGTCCTTGATGATCAGGTGCTTGATGCGCCTTTTCATTAAATATAAAAATAACCTGAAGAAATTCACTCCCAACTTGCCCAGCACTGGCTAGCTCTCCAATGTCCCTGCTTCATGGGGGCCACCTGGACCACCCAACCTGAAATAGCACCCCTGCAGGACATCATTGTGTCTTAGGTTCCTCACTACACTTACTGCTACAGGAAATTTTTGTTTTGTCACCTATTGCTGTTGGCATCCTAACAGCCAGGGACAGAGTCTGTCTCATGGACTCCCCAGGACAGAGCCTGTTCTCAAGGGCTATTTAGGGAATAAATAGAGGTGGATGAATAGAGGTGGTGGAATAAATAGATGAATTGTATTCTATATTTATAGTACAGAGATGTTACTAAACACCCTGCTACTCAGTGGGCAGGAACTGTGCAGGGAGATATTAAAATGACATTGTCCTGGCCCTGATAGAGCTCTTCAGCTATTTACCCAGGTTCTAGAAGCTTCCAACAACCTGACTATCCCTTGATAATACAAAACTCCATATCCCTCTGCTCATTTCTCCACTGAGTCTCACCCCTTCAGATCTCCATCCAGGGAGGGGAGGGTGCCTCACATCCTCACACACAATTGGGTCACTCACAATGCACTCAGACTCCTTGACTTGCTTCAGTTCCCTGGGGGAAGCCACCGATGAAGAAGCCCTGGCTTTCTGGGCAGGACAGCATGTTGTCATTGATCATAGCTAGGATGATACCCTGGGAAGAAAAGGGTGGGGTAGATCAGTGCCCAGGGTGTGCTCACCTTGGCAAGTTCCCTTCCTCGGTCTGGACCTCAGGCGGACTTGGGGAACAGCTCCCCAACCAAATACCCAAGATTTTGAGTCTTCTGATGCCCAGAGGCCTCCAGAAGCACTTCTGAGGAGTAGGCAAAGTGACTGTCTACTGGGTAAATATCTACCACATGCCTGGCTGGCTGGGTCTCATTTACTCATCATTATCACCTTATAGGTAGATACTGTGGTAGCCTTGCCTTCATTTTACAGGGAAGGAAACAGGTACAGAGAAGGGAACAATGATCTATTTGCCCAGGGTCACAAAAGGAATAATAAATATAGGATGAGTGCAATAAAGTGGCAATAACTTTGCATCTCCTCGTTTCATGTGCTTATTAATTTTTTAAAAACTATGTTTCAGGGCCCTTGCTGGTGGCACAGTGGATAAAGCACTTTGGCCTGTGAACCCAAAGGTTGCTGGTTCGATTCCCCAGCCAGGACACATAACCAGGTTGCAAACCAGGTCTCCAGCCAGGTCTGTAGCTGGAGGCAGGGGAAAGGCAACCATACATTGATGTCTCTCTCCCTCTCTGCCTCTTTCCCTCCCCTTCTCTAAAAATAATAATAAAAATCTTTAAAAAAATAAAAAACTATGTTTCTAAGGTTATGATTTAACATCCTTGTTTCAAATATAAAGTATTAAATTTATAAATGGTATAAAGCAACCATCATGTCGAAGAAATGTGATGTTAGAGCAACCATAATTTCTGGACTGCATGCAGGGCAAACTGTTAAGGTAATTGTGGAATTCAATAACATCCCCTTACATACAGTTTTACAATATGAAGAAGGTGTATGATGCTGATCCTGATGTTGCCACACCAACAAGGAAAATGCATAAGGTACGCAAGGATCGTACAAGTCCAGATATTGTACACAGAATCCAGGAGGTCATCAATGAAGATCCAGGAACGTCAATGCGCTCCATAGCAGAACTGCAGATGTCAGATGCAATGGTTCACAAGATTATTGATGAAGATATCAGATACAGGTCCTATGTTCTTAGAAGAGGCCAGCTTATGACACAGCAGACAAAGGTAAGGCACTTTGAAAAAACAAGGAAACTGCTAACAAAATGGGAAAATCCCACAGGAAAAAACCCTCTGATTTTCTTTTCTGATGCAAAGAAGTTTCAGCAGGACCAAATAGTCAACAGTCAACAGAAGAAACAACAGGTGGCTCTGTGAGAATCTTAATAAAGTCCCAATTGTCATGAAAATAAAATTTCCTGCTACAGTGATGGTGTTAGGTGTTGTCGGCAATGGAGGAGGTATCATGACCCTGCATTTGTTTCGACAAAGCTTGAAGGTGACTGCTGATGTTTAAACTGACATTTTGAGAGTAGCTGTACTGTGGATGAAGCAAGTCACAAACAGACATCATTTTATCTTCCAACAAGATGGTGCACCAGCATATAATGCCAAAAAGGTGCAAGAATGTCTCAGTGTCAATGTTCCTGAATTTTAGTCAAAGGAAACCTGGCTACCTAATTCACCAGACAGAAATCCTTTAGACTATTACGTATGGAGCATTTGTGAGAGAGAAGTTAATCAACAACCTCATTCCAAAAAAGAGGTTGTTAAAATTAAGATTGAAAACATAATGATGTCCACGGATAAAGAAAAGTTAAAGCGTGCTCAAGATCCCAAAGTTGAATCAAGTCTATTATTGCAGCAAATGGAGACTTTCTGAACGATTTAAAAATAATGACTATGTTTCCGTATTTACACATAAGAATAAATTTATTTCAAAATATAATACTTTTGTGGTATGTTGTTATTTCACTAAAATTTTGCCAGTTTATCATGCACACCCTGTACTAGCTAATTTTATTCAACCCTTAAGAGCCAGGTACTCCTCTAAACACTTCATAAGAAGCATGTTATCCAACTCTCACCAAAGACTTGCTGTGGATCCATGTGCTCTTTCATTTCACAGATGAGGACACAGAGACTCAGGGCAATAAAGAGGACACAGAGACTCAGTAAAACAGCCTTCTGGGCTCATCAGCTTCCATGAGGCCTATCGGGGAAGTTTGTCCCAAAGCACTTCCTTCTTCTCTTTGCCGCTGCACCCATGAACTGACCAGGAGCCCCTGCAGCATGATGTCATGGGTCTTCTGCAGCAACTGGCCCAGCCCCATGTGGCAGAACCCATACTTTGTTGCCATGTTCTTGAATGAGTCTGTTTGCCACAGCCTAGGCTGCCCATCATGAAGATGATAGGGGACTTGAGGATGTCTGCAGTGCCCTGGGAGGAAGGAGGGAGAGTTAAATGCCTGTATATCAATAGCACCAATGTGACTGTGTCCACAGCTCAGTGTATGTCCTTGGGGTGACAATGGACACAGGTCTGCTGGCATAGCCACTTTTCCCCTAGGGTGGCATCTGAGGGTGCATATCTAGGTCCAGTGGTGTATCGAGGCATGACATACGTTCGTGCTGCTGTGGGTTCTGTGGGAGAGGATACAAACCTGGGCAAACTAGGTCCCTGGCATGCAACATCTCTTTGAACCATCACAATAACTGTCATTCCATTTCACAATTGAAGAAATGGAAGCTCGGATAGGGGCAGGGACTTGCCCATTGCCCAGACTCATTCATACCACTCTCCCCTTCCCTGACTCTGGTCCAGACCCAGCAGCCTCCTTTCTGTCCCTTAAACTTTGCATACGCATTCTTCTCGCTGCTGTTCCCTCCATCCTTGCTTCGGTGCTTTCAGGTCACAACTCAACCATCATCATTCCGTGTGGGAATCCAAATCCTCTACAGCAATGGCCACGATCAATGATGACTTCTGTTAACTTTTTCTTTTTGCCTCCCAGCCTCTGTACTCCAACAGGGCAAGGACTAATTCTATCTCACTTGTCCTTGCATTTCTATTGGTTTACTGTCCCTGACATACAATAATGATTGAGGAATAAATTAATATTCACAGCTATCAGACACATGTACGGGGTGTTCTAGTTTAAGGTGTAATTTTGGTGTCTTCTTCCCTCTGTCTGTGCTTAGCCAACTCCTATGCATCCCACAAGGCCCAGTATAAACCTCCCTTCTTCCCTGAGCCCTCGGAGCCAGCTGTGCTTTTCCTGTGACATCTCTTGAACTGTGGACACCATTTTCTGAGACCGTCGTCTCAAATACATCATAATCTCCAAGAGAACAGGGAGCTGGTTTGACACAGCCATCGTGGAGCACCCTGAATCAGCACAGCAGGCGCTCAGGTGGATAAATGAATGGCTGATCTGTGAGTCTGCTCACTACTTTGGTATGGACAAGGAGCCTGTGCACACCTACCTGATCAAGTGAGGTGGGGTCCCGCCTGCCCTTCCCAGCCTCCTGCCCTTCCCCGCAGTAAACCTGCCACCCCTGCGAGTTACCCTTCTTCTGGGGCCTCAGGGGTCTGCCTATTTGCAGCAGCTTGGACTTGCACAAGCGCATCCCGCCAGCGGCCCGTGGGGTGCTCGCGCCCCATCCCCGCTTAGGTCCTGACCCCTCCTGGCTCGGCTCAACATCACGAGGGCCCCTGGCCCGATCCTTTAGCAAGATGATGGGGACACCCCGGGGCAGGAAGGAGAAATGAACTCCAGAGAGATTGGTGGAGCCGCGGCTGCTCGGCGCAAGTAAAGCCTCGGTTGCTACGGTGACGCGGCTTCCCCGGACTCACTTCCGCAGCGAGGCGACGCTCGCCCCAGGTTCCGGGAGTCCGCGACCGGTTTCTCCCTCCCCTCCCAGGATGCCCCGCGGCCTGTGCGAGCCGACCTCTGGGGGGCGTGCCCGCGTATCACGTTTAGATGAGCTGCGCTGCGTAAAGCCATCTGCTAGACTCGGGCGCCGGAAGGGGTTAAGCTGAGTCTCCGACTGGCTCCCTCCTCTGAGAGAAGCGAGGTGACGGCTCAGGGAAGGGCCCAGGGCGGAGAGGGAGAAGGAAGCTCCCTTCGTGACGCGGTCCGCCGTCGGATTCGGCGCAGGCGCAGACGAGTTAGGAGCGGCCGGAGAGCGTGCCGGCTGACCCGGCCGTGCTTCCCAGTAGCTTTAGTCAGGATCGGTGGCATTTCGGTCTTGGGGTCCAGGGTTGGGGCCAACCGCAAGGGCAGCTTTCCCCGGTCTGAGGGTCGCGGAGCCCAGGACTGTCGAAAAGGACCCAGATCGGACGTGTCTGGAACCACACACCGTTGCTCATGGCGGCCCTCGTAAGTTTGAGGTGGGGTTCAGGGGCCCCGACGGCCTCTGTAGCCCCTCACTCACCATCCCGCTTTCTCTTCCCGTAGGGCCCCGGCAGCCAGAATGTCACTGAGTATGTCGTTCGAGTTCCCAAGTAAGTCTCCAACCCCACCTCCCACTGCCTCGTCCCCCTAAAAGGGTTTCTAGGCGGGCCCAGCACTGCCTGTGATTTGCCTCCAGATCGGCAGCGACCTGAAAGCAGGGCTGGAGTTGAACTGAGGCCTCTGTGGGGCGTCACTGTGTTTTGAACGGAATGAAGGAATGAATCCCTTACTACGCAGTTCCATGCAGCCCATGGCCTAGCATTCCCTCTGCCAGGAATGCTTTTCCCCAGCTGTGACTGCTGGTGGATTCTTGTTGACCCCCAAATCCAGTGCCATTATTTTCCTCTTCCAGGAAGCATTCTCTGCTTGCCTTCTCCCCAGCCGAGGGCTCAGTGCCTGATTATCCCCACATCGTGGATTCCCCTAAGCCTTTGTCCATTTTTCTGCCTGGGGTTGAGTGTGGGTCTGGCTTTCCTGACAGACTGGGAACTTCTGGGGTGTTTTAAGGGTCCTCAGCTCTGCATAGCCTGCTACGAAGGGCTGACCCCAGGAGGGTTTGTTGAATAATTGATTGAGCATCGCTTCTTCTTGACCATTCCAGAAATACAACCAAAAAATATAACATCATGGCCTTCAATGCAGCTGATAAAGTCAACTTTGCTACTTGGAATCAGGTAAGTCCCGGTTGTGAGGGGGATGAGAACTTGATTGTGGACCTTGTGGCTGTCATAGTAACTAAGGCTTAGTTTCCTCAGAGTTACTCCTGTGGAGATAAATGACAGCCCAGGTCCAGGTTGAGTTGCTGGGCTCTGAGTAAAATTTAGCAGGCCCTGCAGGAAGCCTTCTCTTGAAAGGAGGATATTTAGAAATTGTGCCCAGTGGCAGGCATTCTTGGCCTAGATTTATCTGGGCAAGGGAGGAGGCTATATCCTATAAATGGTCTCAGAGCCCCCATGTCAGAGGGTCTGGAAGGGGCTTTGGAAGCTGTCTGCCTGGTGGGGCTGCTCTAACAGGACACCATATAAGTAACAGACACTGCTCACAGTTCAGGAGGCTGGAAACCCTGTTGGAAGCAGAGATGACAGGGTTTGTCGATAGATTGGATGTTGAAGGGTGAAGGTCAAGACAGAATTACAGAGGTACATTTTAACCCTTTCAATACGACTTCTGGCTAATCAAGATAATTACGTAAAATTAATTTGAAAATGTCCACAACTACTAACTAATCCCAACTAATCCCATCCCAGTGTATTATAAAGCAGTGTGATTTTGTACAGTATTTTTCAAATATCTTGGAATGTATATACCCCTGCAGTATTGAAAGGGTTAAAATAATATCTACTGCCAAATTGACAGGAGATTGAAATTTGGAAATCCTCAAGTTTTAATGGCATCTGAATCTACCAGGCAGTTCAGAGTCGAATGCAGAGGGAAGAAGGCCAGTTCCAAGCAGATTGTTTTCATTATAGTTGTTTTACCACCATAATGATCTTGTTTGTTTTTTACTACTTTTTTTTTTTTACCTTTTTATTTGGAAACAATTTCAAACTTTCAAAAAGCTCCACAAATTGACATAGTACAAAGCTTGCCCATATCCTTTTACCCTTCATTCATACTGAGTGCCACCTTTCTACCTTTGTTTGCCAAGTAGGAAGTTGGAAGTTGGCTTGGAGTGTCTGTTAACTCAGTTTGGGGAGAGTAAAGAGCATCCTTGGGGTAGGGGCACAGTCTGAGCAAGAGGCAGGCACCCTGATGAGAGGTTTTGCTTCCTGCTTCCCCTGCCATGATGACTCAGGCCCGGCTAGAGCGAGACCTGAGCAACAAAAAAATTTACCAAGAGGAGGAGATGCCCGAATCAGGTGCAGGCAGCGAGTTCAACCGAAAGCTTCGGGAAGAGGCTCGGAGGAAGAAGTACGGCATTGTCCTCAAGGAGTTCCGGCCCGAGGACCAGCCCTGGCTGCTCCGAGTCAACGGCAAATCAGGCAGAAAGTGAGTAGTGATGGCACCAGGTGCCTGCTCTCATCCTCCCTTGCTGATTTTTTTTTAAAGATATTTTTGAAGATTTAATTTTTTTAGAAAGAAGGAGGGAGGTAGAAAATGAGGGAGAGAAACATCAGTGTGAGAGCTTACATGCCTCCAGCTGGGAACCTGGCCCACAACCCAGGCATGTACCCTGACTGGGAATCAAAACAGTGACTTTGGTTTACAGACTAACAGTCCACTGAACCACCCCAGCAAGGGTGCTTATTGATATTAGAGAGAGGGAGAGAAAGTTTGGTGTGAGAGAGAAACATTGATTAGTCTGTGCCCTGAACAGGGATTGAACCTGCAATCTAGGCATGTGCCCTGGCTGGGAATCAAACCAAGACCTTTTGGTTTATGGGGCAATGCTCCAACCTACTGAGCTACCCTGGCCAGGGCATGGGCTTTTATTTTAAAGATGAACTGAGCTGGTGCTCTCAGGGCTAGGATGCAGAAAGCCCAGGCACCTGCCTTGTTCATGTATAGCAGTGGGTTGTCTTGAAGGTGATAGGCAGGGAAAAGGCAAGATTGTAAGATTGTCCAGACTTTTTGGGGGAAGAGAGTGAGGGCGGGGGCTGGGAGGAGGCTGGCAGTGGTTCAGGCCCAAGTTGGACCTGGAGGCAGATCAGAAGTATCTGCAGGGCCTGAGCTCTCCATGGCTGATCTAACAAGTTCCTTCCAGAAAGGACCTGATATGTGGGGAACCCTGACGCTGCTCTGCTGGGTGGAGAGGCAATGCCAGATTTGGAAATCAAGGCTCAGTGACAGTTCCAGAGTTAGCCCAGGGCTTCCCAGACACTGATTTTGCTTGGAGAAACCAGATGGCTCTGTAGAGGGGGCAAGCTGGGGCATGGGTGGGCCAGGGCTGGTCCCTCTGGCCAGGCTATGACTATAGCTCTTTGCAGATTCAAGGGTATAAAGAAGGGAGGTGTGACAGAGAACACATCCTACTATATCTTCACCCAATGCCCCGATGGGGCCTTCGAGGCTTTCCCAGTGCACAACTGGTACAACTTCACACCACTAGCTCGGCACCGTACACTCACAGCTGAGGAGGCCGAGGAGGAATGGGAGAGGTGAGTGAGCCTGGGCAGGGCTGGGGGGAGGCAGGATACAGACAATGTCGTCTCCCTGCTTCCCTAGCAGGGAGCCAGAGAAATTGGAAATGAGGTAGGTCACCATAACTTTGTGCCCAGCTGAGTGCTGGAGAAACATTGGTAACTGAGCCAGACCCCACCTGGCACTCAGGGAACTCCCAGTTCATCCGGGAGACAGACACCAAACAATCAGGGATCCACAGGGTTCTGTGAGAGCTAAGGAGGTGGTGACCAAGCACAAATTGGCAGAGCACCCCTGGATGCCTTGGGCTCCTACAGGGAGAAGTCCATGGCTGGGATTGGTCTTGTTATGGCCTTTATTGTGAAGTCTATTTTGTGTGATATAAGGATTACTACCCCAGCTTACTTTTAATTTCCTTTGCTTTTACTTTGTACGTATCTTTTGTTCTGAGTTGAGTATTGTAGACAGCATATGTGTGCATGGGTCTTATTTTCTTTCTTTTTTTTTTTTTTTTTATGGATCTTATTTTCTTATCCATCCTTATGTCTTTTGATTGGCACATTTACATTATTTACCTCTAAAGTAATTCTTTATAGGTACTTTTTTTTTTTTTTTTAAAGATTCTATTTATTTTTAGAGAGAAGAGAAGGGAGGGCGAAGAGAGGAAGAGAAACATAAATGTGTGGTTGCCTCTTGTGCACCCCTAGCTGGGGACCTGGCCTGCAACCCAGGCATGTGCCCTGACTGGGAATCTAACCCGACTGCCCTTTGCTTTTCAGGCCAGTGCTCAATCCACTGAGCCACACCAGCCAGGGCTATTTTTATTCTTTATAACTGTTCCTCTGTTTCTCCTCCTCCCTGCCCCTCCCCTTCTTCTGTCTTCTTTCTTCCTCAACACCCTTTAACATTTCTTTTAATAATGGTTGGTGGTAATGAACTCCTTTAGCTTTTTCTTGTCTGGGATGCTCTATTTCACTTTTAATTTAATTTAATTTGTTTTTAAAGATGTTATTTATTTATTTTTAGAGAGAGGGGAAGAGAGGGAGAAAGAGAAGAGAAACATCATTGTGTGGTTGCCTTTTGCCTGCCCCCAACTGGGGACCTGGCCCACAGCCCAGACATGTACCCTGACTGGGAATTGAACTGGCAACCCTTTGGTTGCAGGCTGGCACCGAATCTACTGAACCACATCAGCCAGGGCTCACATTTAATTTAATTTAATTTATTTATTAATTTTTATCAATGTACGGTTGCCTTTCACCTGCTTCCAGCTATAGACCTGGCTTGCAACCTGGTTATGTGCCCTGGCTGGGAATCAAACCAGCAACCTTTGGATTCGCAGGCCCATGGCTTTCCACTAAGCCACCAGCCAGGGCTTTAATTTATTATTTTTAAAGATTACATTTATTATTTTTCAGAGAGGGGAAGGGAGAGAGACAGAGAGGGAGAAAAACATCAATGTATGGTTGCCTTTCACCTGCCTCCATCCAGGGACCTGGCTGGAGACCTGGCTTGCAACCTGGTTATGTTGCCCTGGCTGGGAATTGAACCAGTAATCTTTGGATTTGCAAGCCAGCACCTTATCCACTGTGTCACCAGCCAGGGCTTTCACCTTTAATTTTAAATGATGGCTTTGCTGGGTAAAGTAATTTTGGTTGTAGGTTCTTGCTTTTCATCACTTTGAATATTTCTTACCAATCCTTTTTAGCCTGAAATGTTTCTGTTGAAAAATCAGCTCACAGTCTTAATGGGAGCTCCCTTGTAGGTAACTTAACTCTCTTTCTCTTGCTGCTTTTAAGATTCTTTCTTTCTCTTTAACCTTTGCCATTTTAATTATGATGTATGTTGGTGTGGGCCTGAGATTGGTCTTGAGCTGAGAGAGGGGCTAGGATGCCAACCCCACACCAACATCTCCTTGAGGGGCTCAGGGCAGAGGGAACTACAGAGAAGGGTCAGCTCTCCCCATGTGATTTTATGGTGTTTAATACTCTGTGTGCATCCCCTGAGGTCAGGTCATCCCCCCTTCATCTGAGTTGTGTCTGATGTCTGTGGTTCACCTCTGGCGAACACCCAGTGAAGTGCAGGAAAGATGCCTGGCTCCTGGAGGAGGGCCCTGGAGCCAGGCCTGTTGTCAGACCCTTCTTACCTCCCCCACCCCTGCCCACAGGAGGAACAAAGTTCTGAACCACTTCAGCATTATGCAGCAGCGACGGCTCAAGGACCAGGACCAGGATGAGGAGGATGAGGAGAAGGACAAACGTGGCCGAAAGAAGGCCAGTGAGCTGCGCATCCATGACCTAGAAGATGACCTGGAGATGTCATCTGATGACAGCGAGGCCAGTGGCGAGGAGGGTGAGCTTGGGCAGAGCCCCCATCTGGTGGCTGGGGTGGGCAGCCCAACTGCCTGAGTTGTGCCTTGGTCTCTATAAAGGTGGCTGAGTGACAACATAGAAAGGTTAATGCCATTGAGGAAACAGTTCAGGTGCAGTTTCCTGGGAGATGAGAGACAAGGACAGCATGCCATGCAGGGCCACTAGGAAAGCACCAGAGCGGATAGGAGGCAGAAATGAGTGATGGGAAGGACTTAGCCATAGCATTTATTGGTGTTTCCAAGGAAAAGACAAGGCAAGGCAGGGCAGGGCAGGGACATCACTTAAGATTTGCCAGTTCAAATAATTCTAGAGGGCTCTGGGATCTAAGGTTGATTTAGGGCAGGGGACAGTGGTCCCGAGTGTGAGACTAGAGAGAAAGGGTGTGGTCAGGGGTATAGATCCTGAATCGGTTGCTTTGTACAAGAGAAATGTGTCCCTTGGCAAGCCCTTTGCCTCTAAGAATTGCCTAGCCCTGGGCATCTCCTCCATTGTCAAGGGCCCCTGAGGTGTCCCAGTGTCATCGAATATACATGATGAGTGCTTAGCCCCCCTCCACTTCCCCAGGTACCAAAGCCTCCAAGGCCAAGAAGAAGGCACCAACAACTAAGGCAGGCCGAAAGAAGAAGAAGAAGAAGGGGTCAGATGATGAGGCCTTTGAGGACAGTGATGATGGGGACTTTGAGGGCCAGGAGGTGGATTACATGTCTGATGGCTCCAGGTGAGGCAGGCAGGAGGCTGATGTGACACCCTGGGCCAGCATGGAGGAAGCACCCACTCACCATCTTTCTTCTCTCTGTCCCCACACAGCAGCTCTGAGGAAGAGCTAGAGGGCAAGCCCAAGGTCATCCAGCAGGAGGAGGGCCCCAAGGGTGTTGATGAGCAGAGTGAGAGCAGCGAGGAGAGTGAGGAAGAAAAGCCACCTGAGGAGGACAAGGAAGAGGAGGAGGAGAAGAAGGCACCCACACCACAGGAGAAGAAGCGGAGGAGAGGTGCCCTTGGCTTTAGAGGGTTTGACTGCCTCTGCCCCCTCCCAGACCCCATCATCTGAGGTGGAGCTGAGGGTGGTTTAGGTGTCTCTGGTCCTGACACCCCTTCTTTGGCCCCATACAGATAGCAGTGATGAGTCTGACAGCTCAGAGGAGAGTGACATCGACAATGAGGCCTCCTCAGCCCTCTTCATGGCTGTAAGGCCCAGCCCCTGGGGTCAGGGAGGAGGGTCGGGCGTGATGTTTTGTTTCCAGACCAACATCCCTAATCCTGAAATTTGCAGAAAAAGAAGATGCCCCCTAAGAGGGAGCGGAAGCCATCAGGGGGCAGTTCAAAGGGTAACAGCCGGCCAGGCACTCCCAGCACAGAGAGTGGCAACACCTCCTCCACCCTTCGGGCTGCTGCCAACAAGCTGGAGCAGGGTGAGTGGCCTTCCTGTCCCTACGTGACCTCTTAACTTCTGTTCTTGTTCTGTTCTGTCAGGATCTGAGGCCAGATCAGGGGACAGACACCTTTCTGCTTCTGAGCCCTTTGTACCCGTGATCCAGGCACTACCCAGCCTGGTATCCCCCCAACAGGTCCAGCCTCCCGGTTCTAATCCTCAGCCTGCCTCTGCTCCCACAGGAAAGCGGGCGAATGAGACGACAGCAGCCAAGCGGTTGCGGCTGGACACTGGGCCCCAGAGCCTATCTGGGAAGTCAACCCCTCAGCCCCAGTCTGGGAAGTCAACCCCCAGCAGCGGGTTAGTTGTCGAGGACAGCAGGGGCACCATGGGGGTTGCCAGGAGGGAGGGCCTCCTGCTCACCTACCCTGTCTCCCCTGGGCTCCTCAGTGATGTGCAGGTGACTGAGGACGCTGTGCGCCGCTACCTGACACGGAAGCCCATGACCACCAAGGACCTGCTGAAAAAGTTCCAGACTAAGAAAACAGGGTTGAGCAGCGACCAGACTGTGAATGTGCTTGCCCAGATCCTCAAGCGCCTCAACCCTGAGCGCAAGATGATCAACGACAAAATGCACTTTTCCCTCAAGGAATGAGGGGCTGGTCCCTACCTTCTACCCAATAAATAAGCTCTAATCTCCAAAAGTTCTTGAATTCTGTACACACACACGAGTCCAACTACCTATCTGTCACCCTGCTCCCTGAATCCCAGGACCCACCATTAGTAAGTGGGAAAACCTGAAAAGCATTCTCTCATTCTCCCCAACCCCTCTGGAATCTTTAGTCTCTTAGAACTTATTTTGCACCTGGGGTGATTTCAGATCTGCCTTCCCCTTTGTGGCTTATCCACCACCAGCCCATTAAGGATTTAGTTTCTTTTTCAGATCAGCTGGTCTGTTTTGAGTATTTTGCCTTTAATGTTTTTCATTTTAAGCATCTTGTCTTACAGTTTCTATCACACACGAAGCTTATGGGCATCTTATTCTGTCTTCTGATTCTTTGTGATCGATTGTTATAATCTCAGGTGGCCAATTTGGAGTCTATTTTGCAGGCCAGTCCTAGGTGGTTTTTGCCTTTGATTCTGCCATGTGCCCCAGGAGTCCCAGCCTGAGTCCACTCGGGGTTCTCACCTCAGGGGCTCTGTCCCTACATGGTGGCGAAAACACAAACCCTTTTTATTGTTGGTGTTGATATCCGGGCCCTGTTTTTTCAGCTTTCCAGTGTGTCTGGGTCTTCCCTTAATTATCGTACAAGTTGGTTATACATTTTTTTTTCCAGCTTTGCTAGGTGTTCTGTAGTGAGAGGACTGACTTCAAGTTCATGGACAATAATGCTGCTAGAAGTGAAATTTGGCAGCAGGTGCTACTTTTGAACACCCATCTTAAGTAATCTGGACTTCCATCTTGCCCTTGGCTGGAAACTGCAGGTGGAAAACTCTTCCCCACCCAGTTCCACAGGACCTTAGCTGTCAAACAGGAATGCCTGAGATGTAAGGCTAATTCCTAGGAATGTCCCAGGTCGGACCAACCTTCTTCCCTGTACTTCCGCCAGGCCTTTTGGGGGCAGCAGGAAAGAAGCCCTTACCCATTGGCCTGGCAGTTTCACCCCTGCACTTGTGGCCATGTAGACTGTGGTTAAGGCATCCCCACCAAGCTAGGCCATGTGCCTCAGTGGTTAGGAACCAGAGGCCTTTTGTTCAGGGGGACCTGGATTCAAATTCTGTGTTTAATTCTTGGTGAATTTGGACAAGTGACTTTCCCCTTCCGAAGGTAGTCTTAAGGGCTACAATAAGAACACAAAATTATTGGAGCAATCCCTTGTAGATATACTTTCAGTCATTTCTGATCTTTTTGCTAATGCAAACAAGGCAACACATAGCCCTGAGTTTTTCTTTGCTCACCTGATAAGGATGAGTTCCTGGAACAGTCTTGGGGTTAAAAGGAGGGGATTTGCAGTTTTGAGTAGCAAATGCTCAACTGCTACCAACTTACACTCCAACCCATAGCATAGGGCTGTGTCTGTGTCACATATGCACCCCAGCCATGTGGAAGCAAACTGATTTTTGTCAATCTTGGGTGCTGAGTCTCACTTTTATTTTAATTCAGTCTCGGCTATGGGAGGTCAAACACCTCTTCAAACATGCAAAAGCTATTTGAAACTCTGCCCCAGAAGCTCTCCCATGCTCCTCAGTGCCAGGCACCATGTTAAAACATGACGTGACTGTCCTCAGAACTCTGTGGCGGGCGGGGGACTTTGGCCTCCTTTCGCAGATGAAGGACAGAGCCTCACTTCCTAGGTGCTATAAGGAGCTGGGTGAGGAAGTCATTGTGACTAGCAACAGCCTCCAACTTCCAGAGTCAACCTCTCCCCTCGCTCTGATGCCCTGAACACCAGGACAAAGCTGAGGTCTCAGGGTCTTCAGGTGGGCCTTCTAGAGACAGGCTTCCCTGCAGGGTGAGCTTCCTGCCCCTTGTGCCCCAGCTCTTGGCTGTCCTGGGGCCTCTCCCTTTTCCTGTTTTGACACTGGCTCAGCCAGGCCCAGAGACAGGGGCAGGATCCATAATCCTCCAGGAGGGAACCATAATGGTGGGTCCCCGTTATTTAATTCACCTGCCAACTCACCTCTTCCCCACACACATACACCTGCTCCATCTGGTGTCCATCGGAGGGACTCCTGAGCCCCAGCACCCTGCCTGGGAGGAAAGAGGACCCACAGAACCCCTCTACCTCTTCCTCCAGACGGTAGGTGGGGTGGGGACCCAATTGCTCACCCTGGGCTGGGCCCTGGCTGCCAGCACAATTCTCGTAAATCAGGGGATGAAGGGGTGTCGGAAATGGGTCTGTGGAATGTCTGGATGTGGGGGTGAGTCCTTAACACTTAGAAGGACAAAATGTGGGGCTGAGGGAGCCAGCCTGCCTAGGTCTAAGGATGTGGGAGACAAGCTGGTAGGGAACATGAGGCCTTTGTTCCCAAGCAGTGGCTGGCAGCGAAGAGGTTATTTTCCAGCCCAGATGAGGATAAATAGAGGGTGAAGGGCATCCCCACCTCTAGGACCTGCTTGTCACAATGGCCACAGGAAGAGTCTTACTCTGCTCTCTGCTGCTCCTGTCCCTGCAGCTGGACCTTGGCAGGGACCTGGATGCTCCAGGGGCTCTGGTGGTGGAGGGAGCACTCTCATCTGAACCAGCAGCAGACATAGGGACCTGGAGGCCACAGCTGGGTAAGGACCCAAAGAACCCTGTGTGATTCCCCAACTTCTTCCTGGCCATTCCTTGCCTCCTGTCAGCTGCCCCTTGTCACCTCTCTCCCTAGGTGTCCGCCTGCGCCGAGCCCCAGCCGGCCCTTGCCAGCTGTGGAGCTTGGCCCTGCCAGTGGCAGATCTGGGCCTGGGCTATGCTTCAGAGGAGATGATCATCTTCCGCTACTGTGCTGGCAGCTGTCCCCGAGGTGCCCACAGCCAGTATGGCATGACGCTGGCCCGCCTGAGGAGCCAGGGCAGAGCACATGGTGGCCCCTGCTGCCGGCCGACCCGCTACACTGATGTGGCCTTCCTGGATGACCACCACCGCTGGCAGTGGCTGCCCCAGCTCTCGGCAGCTGCCTGTGGCTGTGGTGGCTAAGGGTGCCTGGCCTGGGGCCCTGCAGCCACACCAGGAGTCCACTGACTTATTTACTGGAGACTTAGATGCTGAGAAGATGAGAAAGTGGGGCAGCACCCCAGGGCTGCCAGCAAGGAACACAATAAAGGAAATTGCTCCTTGGGCTTCATGACTTTGTGTTCAGTGGGGTGCACCCTAACCCAGCAAACAGCCAGTGCAAGGAAGGTTGCCTTGTCCATTCTCTAGTTTTATTCACAAATAGTATCTAAAAAGCTGGGAGAAGAGCCTGGGGGTCAGCAGGCTGGGGGAGGCTGACCGGGCTCCCCTGGCCCCATCCCCTCAGGGAGGGAGCGGCAGATCACAGAGATGCGTCGGCCCCGTGGAATCCGACGTCCCCCAAAAAATGACTCTTCATCCCGAAGGATCTCATGGGAGAAGTCATAACGGGCTGAGTCTCTGCAAGAGAAAACAGGTTGTGACAGGGTAGGGTAAGAGCACACCTGTTCTAGGCTGAGCTAAGGGCTGGATGAGAGATGGTACTCATAGTGTTGGGTAGTGTCTGACCAGTGACTAGCGGGGTGGGGGCTCCTTGGGTGGCAGTACCTAAGGATGTACAGGGAGCCTGGCTCCAGCAAGAGTTCCAGCCATTCCCCTGGCTCCTGAGTGTGTACCAGACGCATAACACTGGGAGACAGCAGGGACAGGCCAGCGATGGTGGCTCCACAGAACTGGAAGAGGGTGCATGGTAATGGGTCAGGCTCCAGCCCGGCTGGCCAGCCCAACCTGGGAGCTCCGAGATACTGGCCTCGGCCCACCTTGATGCTGTCCACGTGCGGCTTGATGTAGCCCCGAGGTTCCAGGTCCAGCACGTGCACCGAGGACAGCAGGGTCTGACCCGGCGCAAAGGCAGCCGCTTGCACGCGGTTCAGGATGGCCCGACCCGCCTCCGACCAGCGCGACTTTTCCGTCTCTCGGAAGCCGTGGATGGCCTGCGGGGAGAGCTCAGGTCAAGCCTGGCCACTCCTTTGGAGGTGGGGGCGTAGGGGGTGAGGACCGGACACCGAGATGTGGAGGGACGGAGCGCAGAGCAAGGGTCCGGTTTTGCCAGCATGTTGACCTCGCTCTCAATTCACAAACTTCGTCACGAACCAAGATGCTGGGGCTCACACCCCGCCACCTGCTGCGCGCAGTTGGCCTCGGTCTTCTGCACCCACCCTCGGGGTCCAGGGCAGCACCCACTCCCGCCCCCGGCTCTGGCCCCGCCCCCAGTCAATTTTGCGTCAGTCTCCGCCCCCACCCGGTGTCTCCCGGACTCCAGGTCCCGCATCCCAAACGCCCCTCGGCTCCAGCTCCTGCCTCCAGGAATGTGCGTCCCTGACCTCATCTTCCAAGTGCTGCCTCGGCCGCAAAGGACCCCAAGCTGCAAAACCTGCCCCCATTCCCACGCTTCTGGCCCCAGCAGCAGCCCGGCGCTACCCAGAGGCTCACTTCCGGGTCCCGGTCCCCGCAGTCGCTTCGCGCCCACAGCTCCGCGCCGTACGCACCGCCCTCATCTGAGCCCCGCCCGACCCCGGAGCTCCACTCCAGTCCCTGCTCCCAACGTCCCAGCCTCCGCCTCGGACGGGGCTCCGCCCCCGACGCGGCCTCACCGCGTCCCAGTGGTCGAACTCGTAGCGGCGGCGGCGCAGTTCGGGCTCCACCTCGCGGCTCAGCGTCTCCTCTTCGGCCGCGCTCAGGAAACCCGGCCGCACCACTGCCGCGTCCCGCAGGCGTCTCAGCACGGCCGGGCCCGAGCCCCGCACCAAGCTAGACCCAGGCAACGTCCTCAGTGCCAGGCCCCCGCTCCCGGCCATATCCTCGGGGCCCGGGAGCGGAAGCGGCTGGGGTCACGGTGACGCCCCCGCCCCAGATCCTTCGGGGGCGGTTGCACCGAGTCCCCACAGCGATTGGTTTTCCTCAGCGTCCCGGCTCCGGCTCCAGTTACTGACTCCTCCCAGGGCCCGCCTCCTCTCCTACGCTATTGGGCGCTGTCCCTCCGTGGCCTAAACTATTGGCTGTCCCGGAAGCCCATTTCCAGGAGCGAAGACAGGCGCTAGCCTGCCTTGGAGGTTGGGTAGGAGGCCAAAGCTGAAGCCAGGAGTCCGAGAGGACTAAAGGGTAGAGAACATACTGAGCGGAAGGGGTCGGGGTACAGAGATCAGGGGAATGACGTCGGGTCACGATTATGGAACTAAGTTTGCTGAGTTAGAGGTTGCCGCCAAAGGTCAAAGCCAGGCGTCACCTATTTACAACCCTCTCAATGGGATTATTCCCACTCGCGTACAGTCTGGCTTGCACCTTATAAACAAAATAAAAAACAAAACTTTTCATGAGAGAATTGTCATGTCGCCATTTTGCAGCCTTTATTGGAATATATAGTGGATCTAGACAAGGATTCTCGTAGGCTCCTAAGGTCACGGAAAGAGGGACAGCTGGTCTTTGTGTCTCCTGATGGAGGTTGAGTACAGACCCCCCAGCTAAGAGGTCAGTTGCCAGAAAGTGGAACCTGAATCCAATTAGATTTGTCTAGGTTTATGCACCAAGTTACAGGAAATACCTAGATGCCACCACCTTTCCTGACCCAATCATCAAAATCCAAACTGAAAGTTCACAAGACAAGTGACCCCGTTTCTCCAACAAATCAATCTCAAGAAAGAAGAAAAGGAGGAAGAGTTTGAGGAGAGTAAGAGGAAGCCTGCAGTTACACGAGACCTAGATACCAAACAGCGAGAAAAACAGTCTGGGGAAATTCGGACATTGGTTGGGTATTTCTAAGTATTGTAATAGTTTTCAATTCGAAAGTGGTATTGTAGTTATCTTTTTAGGGATTTCTTATCCTTTTAGAAGTAAGTACTGAAATATTTACAGAGATAATAAAAACTGGGATTTGCTTCACCGTAACCCAGGGAAGTAGGGGACAGGGAGGGACAAATCACAATTAGCTTTGAATTGGTGTGATGGGTACATGAGGCATTATCCTATATTTCTGATTTTTGTATATACTTAAAATTGTTCAGAATAAAAAGTTCAGATACAACCAATGAAGATATCCACATTAAAGTCATCTGGGCCCTGGAAGGAGTGAGTGGCTGTGTTGGTTCAATTCCTGGTCAGGGCACATGCCCAGGTTTTGGGTTTGGTTCCCAATCGGGGTACATGCAGGAGGTAACCGATTGTTGTTTCTCAGATTAATACTTCTCTCCCTCCCTTCCCTTCTCTCTGGAATCAATAAAAAGGCAGGGGAGAGTCATCTGAATTTTAAAAAACATGTAATTCACCCTAATTCTCTGTCCAGCTCCAAGTTCTGTTCTCCTTTAAAATGTCTTGAAATCTTGTCTGGCTCCAGGTTTTTCCAGCCCTTTTTTTCTGGGCCCCCACAGCACCGAAAGTGTTTATTTGAGACCATTTATGGACTTCCGCTGTGCCAAATCCAGTTGCCAGTTCTCAACCTGACCACTGATTCATTGACAAGCTGATGTCTCCTACATTTTTTTTCCAACCCTGACTCCAGATTCACCCATCCTCTGGAATGTCTGAGGTACATCCAACATTGAATGTAACATATCCAAAATCAGCTTCTTACTGCAGCCCCCAAAGGGGACCCTCTCAGTAACCTTGCTGCCTCAGTTAACAGTTCTCCATCTATATAGCTGCTTTGGGTCATCCTTTGTAGTTTATGAAGATTACTCTCTCATATCTCACATTCTACCTCTCAGCCTTGCCTTTAAAACCTGGCTGGGCTGTGACTGGTATGGCCCAGTGGGTTGAGCATTATCCCATGAAGTGCAGTCACTGGTTAGATTCCTGGTAGGGGCACATGGTTGGGTTGGTGGCCCAAGCAATGGATCGATCACATTGATGTTTCCCTTTTTTTCTCCCTCCCTTCCTCTCTCTAACAAAAATATAATCTTACAAACAAAAAAGTTAACTTTAAAATAACCTGGCTGGAATCCGACCTCTTCTCACCACCTGGTTGGGCCTTCAGCCTTCATCTTGGTTATTCCAACAGTCTCCTAACTGGTCTCTAGGTTTTTGAGTTTGCTGCACTCCACCCACCTCTACATGGGGGCCATAGTCATCCTTTTTCCCCCTCTTCTCAAAACCCTCTGTGGTCCACCTCCTTCCTTGCCAAGACCTTTCAGGCCATTTGAGATCTGTATTCCTCTCCTCTATGCTCTAATCTCCACTCTAGCCTTACAGTTCCTCCCAGGTCCTAGGCAGCTCTGCCTCAGGGCCTTTGCACTCACTATACCCTCTGCCTGGACTGCTCTGTCCCAACATAGCAACATGGCTCCCTCCCTCATCTTCTTCAGGTTTTTTCTCAAGTGTCACCTTAACAAGGCCTTTGCTAGCCACCCATCTAAAACTGTCTGACACACACTCTCTGCATACTACTTTCCCTGATTTCAAATGTCTACCCTGACAAGAATAAGCTCTTCAAGGCCTTGGCTAGGTAGTTCAGTTGTTTGGAGTGTTGTCCCAATATGCTAGGGTTGTGGATTTGCTCCCAGTTAGGCACATGCAAGAATCAACTGATAAAAGCATGGATGGGTGGAACAGCAAATCAATGTTTCTGTTTCTAAAATCAGTAAATTAAAAAAATAAATTACTTAACAAAAAAGTTCTTGATGGACAACAGGTGGGATTACCTTTGGGGGGAATGGGTGGGTGGGGAGGATGACAGAGGGGAGCAAAAAGGGGATAGATGTAATACAACAACAATAAAATTAAAAAAAAAAAAAAAGTTCTTGAACCCAACTGGTGTGTTTCAGTGGATTGAGTGCAGGCCTGCGAATGGAATGGTCACCAGTTCAATTCTGGTTAGGGCACGTGCCTGGGTTGCAGGCCAGGTCCCCAGTTTGGGATGTGTGAGAGGCAACCGATCCATGTTTCTCTCTCACATTGATGTTTCTGTCCCTCTCTTTATCCCTCCCTTCCCCTCTCTCTAAAAAAAATTATTTGAGAACTGGGATTTTTTTTTTCTTCACGATGTACCATGACCTTTAGAACAGTGCCTAGAATCATGTATATGCTCATTTGAGGTTGTTGAAATTAAGGAGCTGAAGATCAGAGCCTCAGGCCCAAGCAAAAGGAAGTGTATATGCATGTGTGGTGGTGGAGCAGGGAAGGAGTCACAGAAGGGCAGCAAAAACTACAAAGATTTAATTTAAAATCACAGTGTCTCAGCCAAGATACCTGCCATTAGGGGTATCCCCAAGTCCAGAGGTCCTCATGGGGCTTCTCCAGGCCCAGCAGCGAGGGGCTGGCAGGGCAGCAGCCATAACTTCTGGCCCCTCACCCTTCCTCCAGAAGCTGAGGTCCATTCAGGCGCTCACTGGGGCAGGTTCTGCCACTGTCGCCGCTGCCACAGGCTCCTTCTGCACCAGCTCAGGCTCATCCTCACCATCCTGAGGTGGGTGCACTAGAACCTTGTCTAAGATGCCAAACTCCTGGGCCTCCATGGGGCTCATGTAGCGGTCTCTCTCCATGGCTGACTCTTGGGGGTGGGGGAAGAAGCAAGAGGCAGGACATGTGTGGTTAAAATCAGAGACCTGGGGTTAGATTTGGGTCCCTTTTTGCCACTTTTTTTCTGTGTGACCTTGGCCTTCTCTTCTTTGTGCCTGTTTCTCCATTGCTAAAATATCTATTTCAATTTTCATTTTTTAACTTACTATTAATGGATAATTATCCGGGAAAGGGCATGAATCACAGTGGATAATGTGATGAATTTCAGACTGAACATACTCACAGATGTTGTCCCAGATCAAAAATGGGACATTGCCAGATCCCCTGAAACCCTGCTTGGGGTCACTTCCTGTCATCTAGTCCACCTGCCCAAGAGTCACCGCTATCCTAACAGTGCCCTAACAGGATGCCTGTTTTTGTTCTTTAAAACACTGTGGATTCACAAGTCCACAAACCCTGGCATCTCTATTGGAGATGTGGCAAAGAAGCTGGGCGAGATGTGGAATAACTTAAGTGACAGTGAAAAGCAGCCTTACAACAATAAGGCCGCAAAGCTGAAGGAGAAGTATGAGAAGGATGTCGCTGATTATAAGTCTAAAGGAAAGTTTGATGGCGCAAAGGGTCCTGCTAAAGTTGCCCGG